>JBBPBX010041369.1:0-23373 GCA_038048925.1 Garcialebias charrua
GGGGAAAGATGTGCTACAGTCTCAGGTTAAGAACACTTCAAGCTCCAAATCTGAGAGACAATGTTTTTACTGTCATAAAATGGGGCATATTGTTTCTGACTGTTTGGCCCTTAAACGTAAACAGGCACCCCAACCACCAAAACCAGCTAAAGGGGTTGGCCTGGTTAAGACGCCAAGATCTTCCCCACATCTCTCAAACATGACTGAAGCTGATGACTGTTTTAAGCCCTTCATTTTTGATGGTCTTATCTCTCTAACAGGACTTCCTAAGGATGAGAAACCTGTGAGGATACTGAGGGACACTGGTGGTTCTCAGTCGTTCATCCTGTCCAGTTTTCTGCCATTTAATGCTGACTCCTCCTGTAATGCAAGTACAATAGTACAAGGAATTGGAATGACGTATGTACCAGTACCTTTACATTATGTTCACATAAAGTCCAAGTTGGCCTCTGGATGTTTTAAAGTTGCAGTGAGAAACTCCTTCCCTGTGCAAGGGGTTGAATTTATCATGGGAAATGATCTTGCTGGAGACAAGGTACTTCCTAATCCTGAGGTGGTGGATAATCCCAGTTGCATGATGGGTGAAGATGTGGTGTTGAAGTCCCATCCTGATGTGTTTTCTGTCAGTGTTCTTACCAGGTCCCAAGCTCGTAAGCTGAAGGAAGTGAATTTGGATGACTCTGTTCTTGGCTCTGCTTTGATGGAGGACAAGTTACCAGCAGAGGTCCTTTCAGGAACGGCACCCCTCAAGGAGGACTTTACCCCAAGATCAGAGGTTTTTCTCCCATTATCAATAACGCATGAGAGTTTGAGCCAGGCTCAGAAAAGTGATGAAACACTCACTAAATGCTTTGGAGGTGTGTGTGATTCAATAAAGAGTAATAAAACTCATACGTTTTATGTTAAGAATGGATTACTCATGAGAAAATGGATTTCAAGGCCTGCCTTGCAACAAAAAGGTAGTGAAGAGGATTGGGGAGTAGTGCATCAAATTGTCATTCCTCAAGTTTATCGTGAACAAATACTGCAGCTAGCACATGACCACTCATGGTCTGGTCACTTGGGAATCACTAAAACCCATGACCGTGTTCTACAGCATTTCTTTTGGCCAGGCCTCAAGAAAGATGTTGCCAGGTTCTGTAGGACATGTAAAGTTTGCCAAATAGTGGGTAAACCTAATCAAAGGGTTCCACCGGTTCCCCTTAAACCCATCCCTGCAGTTGGTGAACCTTTCGAGCGTGTTCTGGTGGACTGTGTGGGTCCTCTGGCCAGAACAAAGGCTGGTAATCAGTTTCTCCTAACTATCATGTGTGCTGCCACTCGCTTCCCTGAAGCTATTCCATTAAGGAGAATCACAGCACCTACCATAACAAAAGCTCTTTTGAAGTTTTTTGCAACTTTTGGTCTGCCTAAAGTTATACAGACTGATCAAGGCAGTAATTTTCAGTCCAAACTTTTCCAGCAAACTTTCCAGTCTTTTGGTGTTAAACACATTACTTCTAGTCCTTATCACCCTCAGTCACAAGGCGCACTTGAGAGATGGCACCAGACTATTAAGGCCATGATGCGAAAGTATTGTCTTGAGACAGGAAAAAACTGGGATGAAGGACTTCCTTTCTTGCTGTTTGCAGCCCGAGAAGCAAAGCAGGAATCTCTTGGATTCAGCCCTGCTGAATTAGTTTTTGGACATGGTGTAAGAGGACCACTGAAGGTTCTGAAAGAACAACTCTTGTCAGCTGACTCAAAGCCACAATCTAATGTGCTTGAGTTTGTCACCCAGTGTCGGGAACGTCTTTACCATGCTTGTTCGATAGCAAGAAAGTCTTTGTCTGCTGCACAAGGGAAAATGAAAAAGCTATATGACAAAAAGACTGTACAACGGTCATTCGAACCAGGTGACAAAGTACTCATGCTGGTGCCCACACCTGGACCATCTCTTGCAGCACACTTTGCAGGCCCATACGTGGTCAAAAGAAAAGTAAATGACACAGACTACATTATTCACACCCCTGATAGGAGGCGCCAAACACGTCTGTGTCACATCAATATGTTAAAGTTGTTTCACTCCAGAGAAGATGAACGCAAGGACTCATCTTGTGAGAACTCTCCCAAAACTGCATCCATCTCTCTTGTGTCTGGAGATGTCCACCCTGATGGTTTGAAAAAGTGTGATGAAGACCACTGTGGTAAACTCTCAAACTCTGTCATTCTTGACTCTTTGGATGCATATCTGTCCTATCTTCCCAGGGGTGAGAAGGAGGATGTGGAAGGCCTGATCCAGTTGTACCCTATGCTTTTTGGAGACGTGCCCTCTAGGACCTCGGTATTGGAGCATGACATTGATGTGGGCGACGCATCCCCCATTAAACAGCATGCATACCGTTGTTCCCCAGCCAAGAGGGAAATGATGGACAAAGAGGTTCAATATTTATTGGAAAATGGTTTGGCTAAACAAAGTCAGAGCTCCTGGAGCTCTCCATGCCTTTTGACACCAAAGCCTGATGGCTCTCAACGTTTATGTACAGATTTTAGAAGAGTAAATGCAGTTACAGTCCCTGACTCGCATCCATTACCTCGTATGGAAGACTGCATAGACAGCATTGGTGCAACCACCTATATAACAAAGTTGGATCTACTGAAAGGCTACTGGCAAGTTCCCCTAACTGCCAGAGCTTCTGAAATTTCAGCTTTTGTCACCCCAGACCACTTCCTACAATATACTGTAATGGCATTTGGAATGCGAAATGCACCAGCTACCTTTCAGCGACTGATGAACACTGTATTAAGAGGAATTAAGAACTGTAATGTGTACTTGGATGACATTGTAATCTATTCCTCATCATGGAATGATCATCTTACCACTTTGAAAACTGTGTTTTCTCGTTTAGCCCAAGCCTCCCTCACCTTGAATCTGAAAAAATGTGAGTTTGCCAAAGCGGTGGTGACCTACCTTGGAAAGGAAGTGGGCCATGGCCAGGTACGCCCGGTAAATGCAAAGGTGGAGGCTATCCTAAACTACCCAAAACCCACCACAAGACGTGAGCTCCGGCGGTTCTTGGGTTTAGTTGGCTATTACCGGTGTTTCTGCAAGAACTTTTCAATGGTAGTGGCTCCTCTGACGAATCTGTGTAGTCCAAAGAAACCGTTCATGTGGACTACAGAATGTCAACATGCATTTGACTGTGCAAAGTCCATTCTATGCAGCGCTCCTGTATTAGCAGCTCCTGACTTCAGCAAGGCCTTCAAGCTGGAGGTAGATGCAAGCGCTACTGGGGCTGGAGCAGTGCTACTCCAAGATGGACCAGATGACATCAGTCACCCAGTTTCCTACTACTCAGTTAAGTTCAAGCCTCATCAATTGAATTACTCTACAATAGAGAAAGAAGCCTTGGCCATGCTATTAGCTTTGCAACATTTTGAAGTTTATGTCAGTTCACCAAGTTCTGTTATAGTCTATACAGACCATAACCCATTAGTCTTCCTGAACCGCATGTACAACCACAACCAGCGGCTAATGCGGTGGGCTTTGCTGGCCCAAGAATACAACCTAGACATCAGACATAAAAAAGGGGTTGAAAATGTGATAGCTGATGTACTTTCCAGGATATAGTGCTGTAGTACAGATGATGTAAGTTCAAGTGTTGTTCTTATTTAATGTAGGATTTTATGGGGGAGGGTGTTACGGTCACTGACCTCTAAGGGCTCTCTTTTCTTGAGGGAGCCCTCTCTCTCCTATTGTTTTTCAGTTCTACCTGGCTGCCACAGGTGAAAAGTGTTTGAGCTCGTCAGCCACCCCATAAAGAGCTTCATGCCAAAGATGTCAGGTCCCTTTTGTCTGGGCCTTGATCTGCTGTGATCTTGTCTGTGTGGTTTGTTAAAACTTAACTGATCTTGCTGTGAGCACTTTTGGTATAGTTTGTGAGTGCCTAACTAATGTTATTTTTTCTCTGTTCACAGGGGAAGCTGGTAGGGGTTCTCTGCCATTTCTGTTCCAACCTGTTTTCTCCTGTTTTGTGGATAGCTAGGGAGCTTAGCCATTGTATTTTAAGTTTACTTCTAGCTAGTTATATATTTTCTTTATAGTTAGAAGGGGGTGTTTTGTTTGTTGTTTTGGCCTTGGAGACCCTGAAGCTTAAAGCTTCCCTGTGTTTTTCTGATTGTTTTTTCTCTTTTCTACTTTGTAAAATAAACATGTTATCTTATTGACATCAACTGTTAGTTTTTTTTATGTTACACACAGTGCCATATTTTTACCTGATTAGCCTCAGGGTGAGGTTGTAACAATGCTGTCAGGCTGAAGAAGGAGTCCTATTGGGCCTTTTTGGCCTGTGGGACCTCGGAAGAAGCTGATAGGTACCGGCAGTCCAAACGGCATGCAGCTCGGGTGGTTGCTGAGGCAAAAACTCGGGCATGGGAGGAGTTTGGAGAGGCCATGGAGAATGACTTCCATATGGCTTTGAGGCGATTCTGGTCCACCATCCGGCGTCTCAGGGGGGAAAGCGGTATGCAACCAACACTATTTATAGTCGGGGTGGCGTGCTGCTGACTTCAACTCAGGATGTTGTGAATCGGTGGGCAGAGTACTTCGAAGACCTCCTCAATCCTACTGGCACGTCTTCCACTGAGGAAGCAGAGCCTGGGGACTTTGGGTTGGGCTCTCCAATCTCTGGTGCTGAGGTCACCGAGGTGGTTAAAAAGCTCCGCGGTGGCAGGCCTCCAGGGGTGGATGAGATGCACCCGGAGTTCCCTAGGACTCTGGATGTTGTGGGGTTGTGTTGGCTTACGCGACTCTGCAATATCGCGTAGACATCAGGGGCAGTGGAGGGGTTTGAGTGTCTCAATGATCCTAGGAGCTATGCTGTCAGGGGCTTCATGCCCCTAGAAGGGTCACCCAAGGCAGACAGGTCCTAGGTGAGGGATCTGACAAAGCGCAGCCCAAAAACCCCTATGATGAGTACAATTAATGGACTAAGTTTTCCCTCGCCCGGACGCGGGTCACCGGGGCCCCACTCTGGAGCCAGGCCCGGAGGTGGGGCACGCTGGCGAGCGCCTGGTGGCCGGGCTTTTACCCATGGAGCTCGGCCGGGCACAGCCCGAAGAGGAGACGTGGGTCCCCCTTCCCATGGGCTCACCACCTGTGGGAGGGGCCAAAGGGGTCGGGTGCAATGTGAGATGGGTGGCGGCCGAGGGCGGGGACCCTGGCGGTCTGATCCTCGGCTACAGAAGCTGGCCATTGGGACATGGAATGTCACCTCTCTGGTGGGGAAGGAGCCTGAGCTAGTGTGTGAGGTTGAGAGGTTCCGACTAGAAATAGTCGGACTCACCTCAACGCATGGCTCTGGCTCTGGAACCAGTTTCCTTGAGAGGGGTTGGACACTCTTCCACTCTGGAGTTGCCCCTGGTGAGAGGCGCCGAGCAGGAGTGGGCATACTGGTTGCCCCCCATCTTGGTGCCTGTACGTTGGGGTTCACCCCGGTGAACGAGAGGGTAGCCTCCCTTCGCCTACGTGTGGGGGGACGGGCTCTGACTGTTGTTTGTGCCTATGCACCAAACGGCAGCTCAGACTACCCACCCTTTTTGGAGTCCTTGGAGGGGGTATTGGAGAGTGCGCCTCCTGGGGACTCCCTTGTTCTACTGGGGGACTTCAACGCTCACGTGGGCAATGACAGTGAGACCTGGAGGGGTGTGGTTGGGAGGAACGGCCCCCCTGATCTGAACCAGAGTGGTGTTCTGTTATTGGACTTCTGTGCTCGTCATGGATTGTCCATAACGAACACCATGTTTAAGCATAAGGGTGTCCATATGTGCTCTTGGCACCAGGACACCCTAGGTCGCAGTTCGATGATCGACTTTGTTGTCGTCTCATCTGATCTGCGGCCGCATGTCTTGGACACTCGGGTGAGGAGAGGGGCGGAGCTGTCTACTGACCACTACCTGGTGGTGAGTTGGCTCCGATGGTGGGGGAGGATGCCGGTCAGACCTGGCAGACCCAAACGTATCGTGAGGGTCTGCTGGGAACGTCTGGCAGAGTCTCCCGTAAGACGGAGCTTTAACTCCCACCTCCGGGAGAGCTTTGAACACGTTCCGAGGGAGGCGGGGGACATGGAGTCCGAGTGGGCCGTGTTCCGCGCCTCTATTGTCGAGGCAGCTTATCGGAGCTGTGGCCGCAAGGTTGTTGGTGCCTGTCGAGGTGGCAACCCTCGAACCCGGTGGTGGACACCGGCAGTGAGGGATGCTGTCAGGCTGAAGAAGGAGTCCTATTGGGCCTTTTTGGCTTGTGGGACCCCGGAAGCAGCTGATAGGTACCGGCAGTCCAAGCGGCATGCGGCTCGGGTGGTTGCTGAGGCAAAAACTCGGGCGTGGGAGGAGTTCGGAGAGGCCATGGAGAATGACTTCCGTACGGCTTCGAGGCGATTCTGGTCCACCATCCGGCGTCTCAGGGGGGGAAAGAGGTACGAGACCAACACCATTTATGGTGGAGGTGGCGTGCTGCTGACCTCAACTCGGGATGTTGTGAGTCGGTGGGCGGAATACTTCGAAGACCTCCTCAATCCTACTGGCACGTCTTCCACTGAGGAAGCAGAGCCTGGGGACTTTGGGTCGGGTTCTCCGATCTCTGGTGCTGAGGTCGCCGAGGTGGTTAAAAAGCTCCGCGGTGGCAAGGCTCCGGGGGTGGATGAGATTCGCCCGGAGTTCCTTAGGGCTCTGGATGTTGTAGGGTTGTGTTGGCTTACGCGACTCTGCAATATCGCGTGGACATCGGGGGCAGTTCCCTTGGATTGGCAGACTGGGGTGGTGGTTCCCCTATTCAAAAAGGGGGACCGTAGGGTGTGTTCCAACTATAGGGGGATCACACTCTTAAGCCTCCCTGGTAAGGTCTATTCAGGGGTTCTGGAGAGGAGGGTCCGTCGGATAGTCGAACCTCGGATTCAGGAGGAGCAGTGTGGTTTTCGTCCTGGTCGTGGAACACTGGACCAGCTCTACACCCTCAGCAGGGTCCTGGAGGGTGCGTGGGAGTTTGCCCAACCAGTTTACATGTGTTTTGTGGACTTGGAGAAGGCATTCGACCGCGTCCCTCGGGGGGTTCTGTGGGGGGTACTCCGGGAGTATGGGGTACCAGGCCCTTTGATAAGGGCTGTTAGGTCCCTGTACGACCGGTGTCAGAGCTTGGTCCGCATTGCCGGCAGTAAGTCAGGCTCGTTTCCGGTGAGAGTTGGACTCCGCCAAGGTTGCCCTTTGTCACCGATTCTGTTCATAACTTTTATGGACAGAATTTCTAGGCGCAGCCAAGGTGTTGAGAGGATCCGTTTTGGTGACCTTAGAATCGCTTCTCTGTTTTTTGCAGATGATGTGGTCCTATTGGCTTCATCAGCTCGTGATCTACAGCTTTCGCTGGAGCGGTTTGCAGCTGAATGCGATGCGGCCGGGATGAGGATCAGTTCCTCCAAATCCGAGGCCATGGTCTTGAGCCGGAAAAGGGTAGCATGCCCTCTCCGGGTCGGGGAGGAGGTCCTGCCCCAAGTGGAGGAGTTTAAGTATCTCGGGATCTTGTTCACGAATGAGGGAAAACTGGGGCGTGAGATCGATAGGCGGATAGGTGCAGCGTCCGCAGTGAAGCGGGCGCTGTACCGGTCTGTCGTGGTGAAGAGAGAGCTGAGTCAAAAGGCAAAGCTCTCAATTTACCGATCGATCTACGTTCCCACCCTCATCTATGGTCATGAGCTTTGGGTTATGACCGAAAGAACAAGATCTCGGATACAAGCGGCTGAAATGAGTTTTCTCCGCAGGGTGGCTGGACTCTCCCTTAGAGATAGGGTGAGAAGCTCAGTCATCCGGGAGGGACTCGGAGTAGAGCCGCTGCTTCTCCACATCGAGAGGAGCCAGTTGAGGTGGCTCGGGCATCTGGTTAGGATGCCTCCTGGACGCCTCCCTGGTGAGGTGTTCCGGGCACGTCCCACCGGGAGGAGACCCAGAGGAAGACCCAGGACGCGCTGGAGGGACTATGTTTCTCGGCTGGCCTGGGAACGCCTTGGGATTCCCCCGGAGGAGCTGCTCCAAGTGGCTGGGGAGAGGGAAGTCTGGGCCTCCCTACTTAGGCTGCTACCCCCGCGACCCGACCCCGGATAAGCGGAAGAAGATGGATGGATGGATGGATGGATCAGGGGCAGTTCAGACTGGGGTGGTGGTTCCCATATTCAAAAAGGGGGACCGTAGAGTGTGTTCCAACTATAGGGGGATCACACTATTAAGCCTCCCTGGTAAGGTCTATTCAGGGGTTCTGGAGAGGAGGGTTCATCGGATAGTCGAACCTCGGATTCAGGAGGAGCAATGTGGTTTTTGTCCTGGTCGTGGAACACTGGACTAGCTCTATACCCTCAGCAGGGTCCTGGAGGGTACATGGGAGTTTGCCCAACCAGTTTACATGTGCTTTGTAGACTTGGAGAAGGCATTCGACCGCGTCCCTTGTGGGGCCCTGTGGGGGGTACTCCGGGAGTATGGGGTACCAGGCCCTTTGATACGGGCTGTTAGAACCTTGTACGACTGGTGTCAGAGCTTGGTCCGCATTGCCGGCAGTAAGTCAGGCTTGTTTCCAGTGAGAGTGAGAGTTGGACTCGGCCAAGGTTGCACTTTGTCACCGATTCTGTTCATAACTTTTATGGACAGAATTTCTAGGTGCAGCCAAGGTGTTGAGGGGATCTGGTTTGGTGGCCTTAGAATCACTTCTCTGTTTTTTGCAGATTATGTGGTCCTATTGGCTTCATCAGGTCGTGATCTACAGCTTTTGCTGGAGCGGTTTGCAGCCGAGTGTGACGCGGTCGGGATGAGGATCAATTCCTCCAAATCCGAGGCCATGGTCTTGAGCCAGAAAAGGGTAGAGTGCCCTCTCCGGGTCGGGGAGGAGGTCCTGCCCCAAGTGGAGGAGTTTAAGTATCTCGGGGTCTTGTTCACGAATTAGGGAAAACTGGAGCGTGAGATCGATAGGCGGATAGGTGCAGCGTCCGCAGTGAAGCGGGCGCTGTACCGGTCTGTCGTGGTGAAGAGAGAGCTGAGTCGAAAGGCAAAGCTCTCAATTTACCGATCGATCTACGTTCCCACCCTCATCTATGGTCATGAGCTTTGGGTTGTGACCGAAAGAACAAGATCTCGGATACAAGCGGCTGAAATGAGTTTTCTCCGCAGGGTGTCTGGACTCTCCCTTAGAGATAGGGTGAGAAGCTCAGTCATCCGGGAGGGACTCGGAGTAGAGCCGCTGCTTCTCCACATCGAGAGGAGCCAGTTGAGGTGGCTCGGGCATCTGGTTAGGATGCCTCCTGGACGCCTCCCTGGTGAGGTGTTCCAGGCACGTCCCACCGGGAGGAGACCCAGAGGAAGACCCAGGACACGCTGGAGGGACTATGTTTCTCGGCTGGCCTGGGAATGCCTTGGGATTCCTCCGGAGGAGCTGGCCCAAGTGGTTGGGGAGAGGGAAGTCTGGGCCTCCTTACTTAGGTTGCTACCCCCGCGACCTAACCCCGGATAAGCGGAAGAAAATGGATGGATGGATGGTATCCACAGTCTCATTCTTTTGGTCACTACCCAGAGCTCGTGACCATAGGTGAGGGTAGGAACATAGACCAACCAGTAGAATTGCATTCAGCCCCAAAAATCAGGCCCAACCCAGTCGCTGCCCATAGCCGTCATTTCCGAACCCTACCTGACCCAACAAATTAAAAGTAATTACAGGTCCAAATCCAAAATGCAAACCCAACATTTTTAATCAAGGCTTGACTGCTTATATAGTTGTTGACGGATGGCGGACACGCATGGCTGAGTAAAGGGGGCAGAAGATCGGAGCTGAGGGGGTGTTAGTCCTTTCATGGCCGTCAAAGTACATTAAATCCCTGCTTCTGCCTGCATTCTGCATTATTCAGACACAGATCATGCTCTGACATGTCAGATATTTTGTGTCGTCAGCTGCACACGTCCGCTGAGTGCAGTAGCTGAATGAACGTCCATTTGGGCTGGTGGATCGCTGGCAGTAGTCCATCTGAAACGTAACGTAACTTTTTACCCCTCTCAAGGACGCTCAGCGCACTGTTACATGGCCGCGTCCGGCTGGTGATTGTATAGGCAAGCCATGTTGTATAGATAATTGGACTGTCAGCTGCACGCATCCGCTGACGCAAACAAAAACCCGACACCGACCTGGCGGACACATTAAGCACATTATCATGGCCCAGCCCTAATCCGGGTAGGGCGAGGCCGGGATCTAGGTTCAGGTTAGAAATGACTGTGCTACCGACTGGTAAACAGAGAGCTTTGCCTTAGAGCTCAGCTCTCTCTTCACCACAACGGACCGGTACAGAGTCTGCAATACTGCAGACGCTGCACCAATCCATCTCTCAATCTCACGCTCCATTCTTCCCTCACTTGTGAACAAAACCCCAGATACTTGAACTCCTCCACTTGAGGCAGAACCTCACCCTCGACCTGAAGAGAACAATCGGACAATAATAATAATAATCCAATAACTTATCATATAAATTATAAATTTACCATAAATAAATAATCACAAATAAATATAATTTACCAACACTGAGCTCATTCTTGACACATATTTCAAATGCTAACAGAGCTCGCAATATCTCACAGTGTTGTTTGAGATTGCACATTTACAAGGGTTGACCCAAACAGCATAACTCCATCACTTCCCAAAAAGATTACCTTAGTTTATTTACTAAGTCCAACTGCATTCATTTAAGTATTTTTTATGGTTTCTTTTACACTTTAAGGAAACTTGTTAAACCATTCCAAACCTTCTACACTCACTAACAAAGTGTAATGGATCTGTAACTGATTAAAATCAATATCCTTTTGCGTTTGGGGGCATGCAAACTAAACAAACCAAAAAAACTTAATTACTGTGATGACACAAGCTATTTTATGTCTTGCACATATTGCTGCAGACTGTTTATGAGTTATTTCCAAAAAATAGGCAGCACATGTCTCTAATGTAATCTATATTAGTTGTAATTATCCGTAATGAGGCTTTTTTAGTCTTTCATGCTGCAGAGGCATACGCAAATGTGGAATCTGCGTCATGAAGTTCGCAGACAGAACCACACTGTGTGCTTCACAGAAAATGCTCAATGCTCTCCTCATCCTCATGTTACCATGGCTGCACTGTCTTAATCCAACATTTTTAAGTCTATGAATGGACCCAAATAGCTCCGCTTCTCTATTTCTCCTCTAGATCACTGACACATTTTAAGTGACAAAGTTCAAAATAAAGAAAGCGAGCTAAACGGAAACCTGCATTGTTTTTGATTTTATGTAAGTTTGTTAATGAAGCATCTTTGTAGTGAGGAGTTGTCCCCTTAAGTCAGCCATTGACCTAAAACTCTAACTTTTTATAGTTTGGGGAAAAGAGATGCATATTTATTTTTGTTTAATAGAACAAGACAGGCTATACCTCTTTTTAACCAAAATATTTCTCTCCATAGTCCTGAACTCATGCTTGTAAAAGATGAGTCAACTTATATTTCAACGTAGTTGCCATAGAAACCAAAACCAATAGTCATGGGGTCTGTGATAGAATCCTTTGAAGAGCTGAAAGCATGCTTCTCTGGCGTTAGAGGAGACCTTGAATGTTGCAGCCATCTCTGAAGACACGCAGGCGTTTTATTAATTAAAAAGCTGTAATTATTTAATTTAGCATGTGTCTAATACTCCGCGGGAAAACAGCACAGAGTTTATACCAATACTAAAAGCCACAATCATTTCAGTTCTATCAAAGAACAAATTCTGTTCCACATATTGTAAAAATTATTTCAGACTAAAAATAGATAAAGAAATGAAACAGGACAAAATGTTGAGTAAATTACCTTTTGACTACTACATTCTAACACACAGCAAATTTACATAATTATACTAATATTTATACACACGTAATTATATAATTACACACGTGTAAACAGGATAATGAAACAGCATTTAAGTACCATCAAACTGGCTGACCCACTATGTGAAGGTGCTATTTACAAAGTATAAGACCAAGTTTGTTGTGGCTTCGTTGACTGATGAAGTCTTTTGGATGGAAGACAAAACATTTCAACAAAAACAAACCATCCAGAGGACCTGACTTAACTTTGTTGGATTTTTCCCTGGATTACTGCATGAACTTTGATGTTTTGAACTTCTTTGGCCATGGCTGCCTCAGACAAGTCGGCAGGGGTGAGGGCGGATTCCAGAAACCATCTGAGCACCATCAAACTGGTTGACCCACTTGGTGAAGGCACTATTTATAAGACTGAGTTTGGTGTGGCTCCTTGGGGAGTTCCGTTTTTTTTTTTTTCCTGTGACTTTCTGACACTAGATGGCACCAACAAGTGTGGATCATTCTCGAGCTGCAGGAGTATAAATGGCAGATGAAGACTTCACTTCGACACTGGTGCATTATCTGCCTACCAGTAGTTGTGTTGTTGACAATGTTACCATTCCTTGTGATTTGTAAAGACTAAATCCTTATTCTCACGTGTTTCAGCATTGACTCCTGTGTTCTTCCTGTGCCTTGGACCTCCCTGGTTTCATCTTATGCCTCCTACAGATTAATTCAGCCATTCCTCACCTTCCACCACTTGCACACCAATGCAACCTTTCTAGGACTTCCTCAGTCACGATTACTGGAACTATTGGACCTTTATTCCTATGATGACTTATTCCTCTAACAGAGACAAACTATATCTTGAATCCTCTTCAAGGACCTAAGCCTCCATATTAACTCTTGTTCATGCTCTCCAGTGTTCCAGTCCCTCCCAACTGAGTTGCAGCTACGGTAACTGTTGATGTTCACTTCTTGTAAATAAACACTGTTAATTGTTTCCTGGTCTTGGAGTTGCTCTTTTGGTCACTACTTACCTGGGTTTTCTGAAAAAAACTTACACTTGGACTGATGAAGTCTTTTGGAAGAAAGGAGACACATTTACACAAATGTGTTGGATTTTTCTACCTGGATTATTGAGCATGAATCAGGACATAATGAATCATGCTGAATGAATAAATAAAAATTGTGTTGGACATCTAGAACATATGACATGACAGAAAACAACTTTTCACTCCCCTTGCGCTCCTCCTACTTCCCCATGGCTTTTAAGTCAATATTAATTACTTAGTACTGTACTTTTCTTTTGAAAATAATGTTTTTTTCCTTACTTCCTTATTTTCTTACCTTCATGTTCTATTTTGTGTTTACACACAAAACACACCAAACACACACACACACACAGCTGCGTGTTTCAGCTCAATCAGCAACTAGGAGCTGGTCCTGTCAGCTCCAGAGAGAGTGCAAACTACAGCACACAGCTGTCAAAACACACCAAATGTAAAAAAGGAGCAATTATATTAACTGCGGTCCAAAAACACTTGGCTTCAAAAGACTTCACCACACTCTCAATATTTTAAGCACAAAAAACTCAATGTCTGCTCAAAACCAGAACAAACAACTCAATGTCTCAAAAATCCAGGCAAGGACTCAAAAGGGATTCAAAAATCCAGACAAGGGCTCAAAAAGATTCAAGATCCAGACAAGGAGCAAAAAAGGATTCAAGATCCAGACAAGGAGTCAAAAAGGATTCAAGATCCCGGATGAGGCGCCCAAAATATGTGTTACATATCCTGAGGAAGCTGCCATGCTGACACCTGCTGTTTTTTGTGTATGTTGACTGCAGTCATGTTTTGTTAGTTAATTAGTCTGATTGTGATCAGGCTTGTGTGTGTTCAGCCAGGAACACCTGAGAGCCACGCCTATATATACTTCAAGTTGACTGTGCTTGAATGCGGAGTGTTGTGAGCTCAGAGGAGGTTGCTTTTGCTGAGCTGTTTGAGTACTGTATGGTACTGTGTGGGGGTGTTCTCCGCCCACCCCTGTCTTGAAGTCTGATCTTCTGTTTAGAAGGTTCTTGGTGAGTAACTACTAGCTCATGTTTGGTCTTGACTGCTAGATGCACTTAAAGAGTGGCTACTAGCTCATGTTTGGTCTTGACTGCTAGATGCACTTAAAGAGTGGCTACTAGCTCATGTTTGGTCTTGACTGCTAGATGCACTTAAAGTGTGGCTACTAGCTCATGTTTGGTCTTGACTGCTAGTTGCATTTGTGTCAGCTCATTTGTTTGTGGAGTTTGACTGTGCTTGATGCACTTAGGAATGTTTGCTCATCATTTGACTTTTGTTGTGCTTAGTGCACTGGGTAGCTGAAGGCTGCATTGATGACATTAGGATCCTGCTAATGATAATTGATCAGGGATGCTGACCTGTGTGGTTAGTTTAAGCTGGTTTAACCAGGAACATTATTGAGCTTGGAGCTGTTTGGAGCTTTTTGAGCTGTTTGGAGTTTGGAGCTGTTTGGAGCTTGGAGCTGTTGAGTTTTTGTTTGTTGGCCTAATGACAGAGTGAGATCAGTAGTCCAGTTATATCGTTTTTCTTTTACCCCTAGGGTCCCCTTTTGGTCAGGTAGTCCGTCTCCAGATAGGCTGCGACGGCCCTGTTTTTATGGGTTGGGCCGACGCTGGGGACGTTATATTCTTTTTGGCTGACTCACTCTTGTCCACCAATTATTTGTACTTTTGTCTGTCTATTTTTGCTCCCTTTTTGTTGCCCTGTGCCAGAAGACGGTGCACTCCGCACCTGGAGGGAGGAGTCGGGCAGTTTTCAATAAAGCTTTTTATTTTTACATTCTGCCTTCTTGTGTCCTTTGTCCATTTAATGTGTTCGGCCTGAGCCAGCCGTAACATATTTTGGGCGCCTCGTCCGGGATCTTGAATCCTTTTTGACTCCTTGTCTGGATCTTGGATCCTTCTTCTCCTTTTGCTCCTTGTCTGGATCTTGAATCCTTTTTTACTCCTTGTCTGGATCTTGAATCCTTTTTGAGCCCTTGTCTGGATTTTTGAATCCCTTTTGAGTCCTTGTCTGGATTTTTGAGACATTGAGTTGTTTGTTCTGGTTTTGAGCAGACATTGAGTTTTTTGTGCTTAAAATATTGAGAGTGTTGTGAAGTCTTTTGAAGCCAAGTGTTTTTGGACCGCAGTTAATATAATTGCTACTTTTTTACATTTGGTGTGTTTTGACAGCTGTGTGCTGTAGTTTGCACTCTCTGGAGCTGACAGGACCAGCTCCTGGTTGCTGATTGAGCTGAAACACGCAGCTGTGTGTGTGTGTGTTTTTGGATTGTGCTGCGTTCAAATGCAGCTGTGATTTTGCTGTTGTTTACAGTGAAAGTCTTTAGAAGAGGGGTACAGCTTAAAAGCTGTTTGTGTTCACATCATGGCATTCAATTTGAAGAGATTTCTTGAACAGCCCACGTTTGATGTCTATATAAACTGCACGAGAGAGCAGATGTTGAGTATAGCAAACCATTTTAAAATCAACACTAGAGAATACGAACGTGATGGTTGGTTTGAAGGTGGACTGCTGACTGAATTAATTCAACTTGGGGTTGTTGTGATGCCTGATTATGGACATTCAAATGAAAATACAGTTGCTTTAAGAAAAAAAGAGCTTGAAGAACAAATGAGGAAAGAAAAAGAGCTCATTTTACAGCAGCTTGAAACTGCCAAAAGGGAATTACAACTTAAACATCAATTGTTCTTAAAAGAACAAGAAGTCAAAAGTCAAAGAGTTTTAGCCGCTCTACATGAGAAGAAGCGTCTTCTGGAATTAGAGCTCCATGCTAAACAAAGGGAAAAACGATGTTCAAGTCTCCCTGCGTGTCAAGTGAAGACGACACCGGGATCTAGCACTCAAGCAGGTGAGCCTTTCACACCTCAACAGGAGGAGGCGCCTGAAGAGCATCGACCAAAAGGGAATGAGAAGAAAGAAGACATCATTCTAAGTGACTGTTTTTCATTGTTTGACACTGAACATGAAACTAAACCTGACATTGAACTTAAAACTAAACAAACCCCAGTTCAGTCAGATGAGGACATAACAGACCTAGAAGAGCTAAAGGAGGATGACTTTGAACTGAGGGAATGTTTTTTATTTAGCTCTGAGGAAGAGGATGTCCCAGTGAGCCTAAGAGAGATGAAGCCACACGTGACACATTCTCCTGCTCCTTTATGTCCCGTTTCTGCCACTACAGAAATCAAAGAGAAAGTGGTGGTGGATGACATGGGACCGTCGCCTCAACCTAAAGCAAGAGATGGGTCTGAAGAAAATACATTTTCACTGTCTGTGAGAAATGAAGTGCTGCAGCCTTATATTGGACATGTTTCAAATGATTCTGAGTCTAACTGTCTCTACTCTGCTTACAGTGTGGCTGGAAACAGTGCTGTTGCAGCTGACATGGTGGAGCTGCCACATGCAGAAAATGACAGTTTCCCTCTGGCTGTTATGAAGAGTATCCACTCTCCCACTGGCATCCTTGGTCATGATGTTGATGTTGGTTTGGTGTCTGTTAACAAAAATAAGTCTTATAGAGTAAGCCTAGACAAGCGTCGCCTGTTTGGCTTCAGAACATTTTAAGATAACATGACATTGATAATGTTAGCGGTTAGGCGGACTAGTTTTAATGATGTTTTTAGTCCGTTTGTCTGTTGCAACCGCTACATTGTTGCTCTCTAGGGTCCTATTTATTTTGCATGTGCGGATGTGAGATGTTTTCACCTGACATCCACATCACCCCCATACAAAACACTGGTGGTGGAGGTGTTACATATCCTGAGGAAGCTGCCATGCTGACACCTGCTGTTTTTTGTGTATGTTGACTGCAGTCATGTTTTGTTAGTTAATTAGTCTGATTGTGATCAGGCTTGTGTGTGTTCAGCCAGGAACACCTGAGAGCCACGCCTATATATACTTCAAGTTGACTGTGCTTGAATGCGGAGTGTTGTGAGCTCAGAGGAGGTTGCTTTTGCTGAGCTGTTTGAGTACTGTATGGTACTGTGTGGGGGTGTTCTCCGCCCACCCCTGTCTTGAAGTCTGATCTTCTGTTTAGAAGGTTCTTGGTGAGTAACTACTAGCTCATGTTTGGTCTTGACTGCTAGATGCACTTAAAGAGTGGCTACTAGCTCATGTTTGGTCTTGACTGCTAGATGCACTTAAAGAGTGGCTACTAGCTCATGTTTGGTCTTGACTGCTAGATGCACTTAAAGTGTGGCTACTAGCTCATGTTTGGTCTTGACTGCTAGTTGCATTTGTGTCAGCTCATTTGTTTGTGGAGTTTGACTGTGCTTGATGCACTTAGGAATGTTTGCTCATCTTTTGACTTTTGTTGTGCTTAGTGCACTGGGTAGCTGAAGGCTGCATTGATGACATTAGGATCCTGCTAATGATAATTGATCAGGGATGCTGACCTGTGTGGTTAGTTTAAGCTGGTTTAACCAGGAACATTATTGAGCTTGGAGCTGTTTGGAGCTTTTTGAGCTGTTTGGAGTTTGGAGCTGTTTGGAGCTTGGAGCTGTTGAGTTTTTGTTTGTTGGCCTAATGACAGAGTGAGATCAGTAGTCCAGTTATATCGTTTTTCTTTTACCCCTAGGGTCCCCTTTTGGTCAGGTAGTCCGTCTCCAGATAGGCTGCGACGGCCCTGTTTTTATGGGTTGGGCCGACGCTGGGGACGTTATATTCTTTTTGGCTGACTCACTCTTGTCCACCAATTATTTGTACTTTTGTCTGTCTATTTTTGC
The DNA here is from genome assembly GCA_038048925.1 of Garcialebias charrua. Classification (NCBI taxonomy): domain Eukaryota; kingdom Metazoa; phylum Chordata; class Actinopteri; order Cyprinodontiformes; family Rivulidae; genus Garcialebias; species Garcialebias charrua. The sequence goes on from JBBPBX010041369.1 coordinate 17,658, forward strand.
TCCCTTTTTGTTGCCCTGTGCCAGAAGACGGTGCACTCCGCACCTGGAGGGAGGAGTCGGGCAGTTTTCAATAAAGCTTTTTATTTTTTTATTCTGCCTTCTTGTGTCCTTTGTCCATTTAATGTGTTCGGCCTGAGCCAGCCGTAACAGCAACCTTTCTAGGACTTCCTCAGTCACGATTACTGGAACTATTGGACCTTTATTCCTATGATGACTTATTCCTCTAACAGAGACAAACTATATCTTGAATCCTCTTCAAGGACCTAAGCCTCCATATTAACTCTTGTTCATGCTCTCCAGTGTTCCAGTCCCTCCCAACTGAGTTGCAGCTACGGTAACTGTTGATGTTCACTTCTTGTAAATAAACACTGTTAATTGTTTCCTGGTCTTGGAGTTGCTCTTTTGGTCACTACTTACCTGGGTTTTCTGAAAAAAACTTACACTTGGACTGATGAAGTCTTTTGGAAGAAAGGAGACACATTTACACAAATGTGTTGGATTTTTCTACCTGGATTATTGAGCATGAATCAGGACATAATGAATCATGCTGAATGAATAAATAAAAATTGTGTTGGACATCTAGAACATATGACATGACAGAAAACAACTTTTCACTCCCCTTGCGCTCCTCCTACTTCCCCATGGCTTTTAAGTCAATATTAATTACTTAGTACTGTACTTTTCTTTTGAAAATAATGTTTTTTTCCTTACTTCCTTATTTTCTTACCTTCATGTTCTATTTTTTTCTTATATGAAATCCAAAGACAACATACGATTATTATGCTATCACTTGTACCTCATCAAAAATTAAACAAGGAGTAGCAGTAGTACCCTAGCTTTTACACATTTTTAAACAAATTTGACTCATGGTTTGTATGCATTTCTTGATCTTCAAGGGGACGAAGGGGACATGGGGATTATTTTTTTCTTTTGCGTTCCCTCGCAAAACCTTTTGCATTCCCTCGCAAAAGTTTTGCGTTCCCTCGCAAAACCTTTTGCGTTCCCTCGCAACACAGGTAGTCCTCGACTTACGACGTTTCGGACTATGTCACGCATCTCATTAAAAAATATATTTATATATTTAAATAAATAAATAAATGTACAGTACTGTACAGTTTCCAAGCACTTAGCCTATCCTAACACAGTTTTTAAAGATGAAGGAGTAAGTTGAATTGTCTCCCTCCTCCCTAGCAGGCTCCATTCACATAAAAGGAGCTAGCTCCCTTTATGTGAAAGGGAGACAATTCAACTCACTCCTTCATCTATAAAACCGTGTTAGGATAGGCTAAGTGCTAGGTAACTGTGCATTACTGTACATTTATTTATTTAAATAAAATAAAAAAAATTAGTATGTGCTCCGACTTACAGCGATTTTGAGTTACGAACGGTGCATAGGAACGAAACTCGTTCGTAAGTCAAGGACTACCTGTACAGTGTTACCTCACAGACAACAGCAACAATGTAACAGACACCCGTATTTCAGGTTCATGCAGGAGTTTATGACTTGGCAAATAAACTGAATTGAATTGAATTTTGAAATCAGCCTTAAATACAAGGATTGTGCTTAGTGAGTGCTGCAGTGTGCTGCAGTGGTAACAGTCATATTACGTTGTATATTTCACGTTCATGCTCCGTGGATTCTGCTGTGACTTCCTCATTCGAGCCAACGCAGGCAGCCTGTTCTCAGTCTGTCCCTCCGAGCAGCAATGGTTCTCTTAGGGACCGTCAACAAATTACTGTACTGTATTTTCAGAGTATTTGTCAAAGCAGCACCATGTATCATAACTAAAGTTTTCTCAGCATATTTCTGCAAGGTAATAAATCGTGAATTTTCTCAACATTTAAAATCCAAAAAAAAAAGGTGGCTCTTGTGTTTCAAAAGTACATTACTGTTACTTTCTTTTAAAGCATCAAAGTTCATTCAAGGATTCAACGATTCAAGATTCTTTATTTGTTGTGTACACAGGGTCCCAGTTACATTTAACAAAAGTATTAAAACATGTGTAAAAGAAAATCTGTAATACGATCTAAATATGAACTAAGAAAAACATTCACTAAAAACACACTAAGCACACACTTCAGGAGGGCTTCATCAGTCTGAGGAGTCCCAAGTAAAATGTTTTCTCCACTAAAAAAGTTAAGTCTGGTCCTTCAAAAACAAAACAAAAACAAAAAATTTGTAGAAATGTTTTGTCTTTCATCCGACATACTTCTTCAGTCTGAGGAGCTGTATTCAGCTCAGTCTTATAAATAGCACCTTCTCATAGTGGATCAACCAGTTTTCTGCTGACAGCCAAAACCAGCTTCTCACATGCTCCTTAATCAATGAGGGAAGTTCCCTTGATTAGGTCAGAATGAACTCCAACTTCCTAAGATTTGAGTCCATCTTTTATTCAAACGAGTGACACAGATTCAATATCAACAAGGTCAAACACAATTTGATCACATCTTCTCAGGCGATGAACTGGAGCTGAACATTTTGTTTGTAATCTGTTCTGGGAGATCNTATATATATTTATATATATATATTATGGGGCCAAGATGGTGTAGTGGCAGGGGAATCGGACTTGGGATCCGAAGGACCCAGGTTCGAACCCCGGCCACGGCACACCTTGGGGTGTCTATGAGTGCACATCTATTTTCCCCAGCTCCCCGGGCGCTGACCATGGCTGCTCACTGCACCACCTGGTGGTGGTTGGGTTAAATGCAGAGACCAATTTCGTCTGTCAAGTATGGGAACATACACAGATGACAAAAATGTGACATTTATTTTTTATATATATATATATTAGGGGTGCAGAAAAAAATCTCTATTACAAAGAATCTAGATTCTTAGTCCTGGCGATTCAGAATCAATTCTAAAAGCCCCAAAATTGATTTTAAAATGTGTTTAATTTTATATTTTTCCCGCTCCTACTCCTGAGCATATTGCATTTTGCATTATGTGTCCATTCAGCCACCGTAGAATTTTGACCGTGTAGGCCACCGTACAGCAAGCTAGTTAGCCAGCTCCCTTTATCTGAATGGAGCCTGCTAGCATGGAGGAGGGAGACAGCACGATTCAACTCGCTCCTTCGTCTTTAAAAATAATTTCAGATCCTACAATGTTCTGAAGAAGACAGAGCTTAACAAGAGAACGGTTGTTTGCAAGAAGTGTAAAATAAAATTACGGTACAGTATTTTGGAAATACGATAAAATGCACAGAAGATGAAAGTGAAACCAGCCGACCAGCGAAGTCTGCTGCAAAGATTTCCCTCCATCTCCTGCTATAACACAAATGATTTATGAGCAGACAGCTCAGTGGATGTTGAGGGTTTTAGTTTTATTTTTAATACGCTGGAAGCAACATACTTTATTCCTTCATGTACAGTAGAAAAGGTCCACACAGCTCCAGCATGAAACAAAAAAAACATGGGAGAAGCTCTGATGCAGCTCAAAGGTAACTTGTTTTCTCATATTATACTAAAACTTATAGACAAGTTGTACAACAAACTTAATGTAATTTGTCTTTTAACAGGTTGGAGAGGCCAGATGAGACACATTGACTGGAGCCAGTTCTAAATGATACAATTTATGGTTTATAAATTACATCAGAAGAGAATTTGTGTAAACTTGCACAGGTTTTGAAAATGTGTTAAACATTTACAAAATATGAATCAATGTGTTTAAAAAACAGAAGTCTGTAGTTTATTTTGAGTTAAATGTTAATGCACTTTGGTAGGCTGAAAACTGTTCACTTTTATATTTATATATTTTTGAATTATTTGTCTATGATGGACTGGAGACCTGTCCAGGTGTCCCCCGCCTCTCACACAGTGATGGCTGGACAGGGACACCAGTGACCCCGTGACTCTTAAAGAAAGAAGTGGTTAAAGATGATGGATGGATGATTGTTGTTCCTAGATTTTTCTTTTTCTTTTATTGTTTTAAAGAAATACTGGCAACTAAGCTAATGCTGGTAATTTAAGTTACTGAATTTAATGCATTCCTGTATTATTTGTTCCTATTTTTGGTATAAATATCAAATGATGCAAAAATTTTGATACAGTACAGAACCTAAAATTATTGTTTTAAATAAATGTTATATTTGTTTACATTGTTGTTTATTCTTTTCAGCTTGTCAGTTACAAAACTGAAACTAAATTTATGACCATTTTAATAGAAAAATCGTTTCTGAATCAAAAATCGTTTCTGAATCGAAAAATCGATTTTGAATCGAATCGTGACACCAAAAATCGGAATTGAATCGATTCTCCAGACACTGAGAGATTTGCACCCCTAATATATAAATATAAATAATATATAAATATAACTATATATATATATATATAAATAATATATATATATAAATATACTATATATATATATATATATATATACTATATACCACACTTTTTGGCGTATAAGTCACAGTTTTTTTTTTTACTAATTTGCATGTCCTGCAACTTATATGGCGAAGCGACATATTTATGGATTTTTTCCCCATATATTTAGACCCATTTCTGGCTCTGATATGACCGTTTTTCATTTTGGCCAATAATGGTGCCGTACCAGTTATGGCCGCTATGGGCGCTAAAAAACCCTCTAGTCTGTTTACGTGCAGACTGTACTGTAGAGTGAGCAGGAGAACAGACAAGACAACATCGATACCAACATTCGGGAGAGAACGAGCGAGAGAACAAAGAGAGACAATGCAGCCAAAGAGAAAATCCTATTCTGCAGATTTGAAGCTGCAGGTGATTAAATTTGCAGCAGAACACGGCAACCGAGCAGCGGATGGTCACTTTGGGGTGAGTGAAAAATTGGTCCGCAACTGGAAAATTAAAATACATGCAGGTCTGTTCGCTGCTACTGCATGTCTGGTGCTGCGCGTGCACGTTTTGTTTATGCGGTAGCGAAACTATTTAAATTCAGCTGATTTGACCCTTTTTATTAATTTATTAAGAAAAGTTAAACTGAGACACACTCTTACAATAATGTCAGCTAACAATTTTTTTTAGACGTTTCTGTAGTTAAATTTTAACGAAATGCACCTCTCGCTGAAAAGCGGAAATGCTCTTGTGGGTGTGCGCGTCGTGTTGTTTACGTATTAAATTCAGCTGATTTGTAATCATTTATTTACAAAAGTTAAACAGCGACACACTTTTACAATAATGTCAGCTGAGCTAACAAATATATTTTATTAGGTGTTTCTCTTGTTAAATTTTAACGAAGCGCAGGGTTTCCGCCTGTTGCGCGCGCACGTATTGTTTCATATGACGTAGCAAAACTAATTTTTTAATCCAGCTCATTTCACAATTACGTTCATTTATTAAGGAAAAGTCCAGCTCAGACACATATTTGTTATAATATTTAGCAAAAAAATAATTGTTTTTAAGTGTTAATCTTCTTAAGGCTTGGCTTGCAGAGCTACGGTGAACACTCGGTCGGACGGACCACATTTCCAGGTTGTCAGCGGTGACGCGTAACGTCAGCGGTGACGCGCTACGTCGGTGGTGATGTCAGGTGCGACTTATACGGCGAAGCAACATATTTATGGATTTTTCCAAATTATTGCCAATAATTGGACAAAGCGACTTATACGGCGGTGCGACTTATAGGCCGAAAAGTACGGTATATGTAAATATTGCTGACAATATTGTTGATAAAGATTTGTGGTGTTACTTCGAGATGTAGCAACCCCAACAAGGCAGGTTCTGTACAATACATGTTGTT
>JBBPBX010041370.1:0-28902 GCA_038048925.1 Garcialebias charrua
TACTACATACATACATACGTATGTAAATGTATGATGTATGTATATATATATATATATGTATGTATATGTATATGTATATATATATATATATATATATATATATATATATATGTGTGTATTTATATGTATATGTATTTGTATGTATATATGTATTTATATGTATGTAGTATGTATGTATTATGTGTGTAGTATTTATGGAGTATGTTGTAGGTATGTATGTATGTGGTATGTATGTGTGTATGTATGCATGTAGTTTGCATGTAGTATGTATGTATGTATGTATGTATGTACTGGTATGTACATGTATGTATGTATGTATGTACTGGTATGTATGTACATACATGTATGTATGTACTGGTATGTACATGCATGTATGTACCTGTATGTAGTATGTACGTGTATGTACACGTACATGCATGTACACGTACACGTACGTACACGTACCGGTATGTACACGTACCGGTATGTACACGTACGTACACGTACGTACACGTACGTACACGTACCGGTATGTACACGTACGTACACGTACACATATGTACACGCATGTACACGTACACGTATGTACACGTACACGTATGTACATGTACACATATGTACACGTACACGTATGTACACGTATGTACAAGTACATGTATGTACACGTACACGTATGTACACGTATGTACACGTACACGTATGTACACGTATGTACACGTACATGCATGTACACGTATGTACACGTACATGTATGTACACGTACACGTACATGTATGTACACGTATGTACACGTACACGTATGTACATGTACACATACACGTATGTACACGTATGTACACGTATGTACACGTATGTACACGTACATGTATGTACACGTACATGTATGTACACGTACACGTATGTACACATATGTACACGTACATGTATGTACACGTACACGTATGTACACGTACATGTATGTACACGTACATGTATGTACACGTATGTACACGTACATGTATGTACACGTATGTACACGTACATGTATGTACACGTATGTACACGTACATGTATGTACACGTATGTACACGTACATGTATGTACACGTATGTACACGTACATGTATGTACACGTATGTACACGTACACGTATGTACACGTATGTACACGTATGTACACGTACACGTATGTACACGTACACGTATGTACACGTACACGTATGTACACGTACACGTATGTACACGTATGTACACGTACACGTATGTACACGTATGTACACGTACACGTATGTACACGTACATGTATGTACACATACATGTATGTACACGTACATGTATGTACACGTACATGTATGTACACATATGTACACGTACATGTATGTACACGTATGTACACGTACATGTATGTACACGTATGTACACGTACATGTATGTACACGTATATGTATGTACACATATGTACACGTACATGTATGTACACGTATGTACACGTATGTACACGTACATGTATGTACATGTATGTACACGTATGTACACGTACATGTATGTACACGTATGTACACGTACATGTATGTACACGTATGTACACGTACACGTATGTACACGTACATGTATGTACACGTATGTATGTACACGTACATGTATGTACACGTACACGTATGTACACGTACACGTATGTACACGTATGTACACGTATGTACACGTATGTACACGTACATGTATGTACACGTATGTACACGTACATGTTTGTAAACGTATGTACACGTACATGTATGTACACGTACGTACACGTACGTACACGTACATGTATGTACACGTACGTACACGTACACGTACATGTATGTACACGTACCGGTATGTACATGTATGTACATGTATGTACACGTACATGTATGTACACGTACCGGTATGTACATGTATGTACACATATGTACACGTACATGTATGTACACATATGTACACGTACATGTATGTACGCGTATGTACACGTACATGTATGTACGCGTATGTACACGTACATGTATGTACGCGTATGTACACGTACATGTATGTACGCGTATGTACACGTACATGTATGTACGCGTATGTGTATGTACGCGTATGTACGCGTACACGTATGTACACGTACATGTATGTACACGTATGTACGCGTACATGTATGTACACGTATGTACGCGTACATGTATGTACACGTATGTACGCGTACATGTATGTACACGTATGTACGCGTACATGTATGTACACGTATGTACGCGTACATGTATGTACACGTATGTACGCGTACATGTATGTACACGTATGTACGCGTACATGTATGTACACGTATGTACGCGTACATGTATGTACACGTATGTACACGTACATGTATGTACACGTATGTACACGTACATGTATGTACACGTATGTACACGTACATGTATGTACACGTATGTACACGTACATGTATGTACACGTATGTACACGTACATGTATGTACACGTATGTACACGTACATGTATGTACACGTATGTACACGTACACGTATGTACACGTATGTACACGTACATGTATGTACACGTATGTACACGTACACGTACATGTATGTACACGTACATGTATGTACACGTACATGTATGTACACGTACATGTATGTACACGTACATGTATGTACAGTATGTACACGTATGTACACGTACATGTATGTACACGTATGTACACGTACATGTATGTACACGTACATGTATGTACACGTATGTACACGTACATGTATGTACACGTATGTACACGTACATGTATGTACACGTATGTACACGTACATGTATGTACACGTATGTACACGTACATGTATGTACACGTATGTACACGTACATGTATGTACACGTATGTACACGTACATGTATGTACACGTATGTACACGTACATGTATGTACACGTATGTACACGTACATGTATGTACACGTATGTACACGTACATGTATGTACACGTATGTACACGTACATGTATGTACACGTATGTACACGTACATGTATGTACACGTATGTACACGTACATGTATGTACACGTACATGTATGTACACGTATGTACACGTACATGTATGTACACGTATGTACACGTACATGTATGTACACGTATGTACACGTAGTACACGTATGTACACGTACATGTATGTACACGTACATGTATGTACACGTACATGTATGTACACGTACATGTATGTACACGTATGTACACGTACATGTATGTACACGTATGTACACGTACATGTATGTACACGTATGTACACGTACATGTATGTACACGTATGTACACGTACATGTATGTACACGTATGTACACGTACATGTATGTACACGTACATGTATGTACACGTATGTACACGTACATGTATGTACACGTATGTACACGTACATGTATGTACACGTACATGTATGTACACGTACCGGTATGTACATGTATGTACACGTACCGGTATGTACATGCATGTACACGTACCGGTATGTACATGCATGTACCGGTATGTACATGCATGTACACGTACCGGTATGTACATGCATGTACCGGTATGTACATGCATGTACATGTACCGGTATGTACATGCATGTACATGTACCGGTATGTACATGCATGTACATGTACCGGTATGTACATGTATGCACATGTACCGGTATGTACATGTATGTACGTATGTATGTATGCATGTATATATGTACGTACGTGTACATGTACATGTATGTATGCAAGTATGTATGTACCGGTATGTATGTAAATGTGACAGTATTTACCTCTCCATGGCCAATGTCCATTGCTTCCAAGTCATCAACACGAGACTTCCTCACCCTGGGGAGGCCGTGGTGTAGTGGTAATGGCAGTCGACCCCTGATCGGAAGGTTGGAGGTTCGAATCCCGCATCCGCCCACCATGTGTCGTTGTGTCCCTGAGCAAGACACTTAACCCCGAGTTGCTCCTGGTAGGTCTGGATGGCGCCTTGCAAGGCAGGCTACCACTACCGGTGTATGAATGTCTGAATGAATGGGTGGATGGCTGGTATTGTAAAGCGCTTTGGGGCTCCTCACAGGGGGCTGGAAAGCGCTATATAAATAAGCTCCATTTACCCTCTCCCTGCGAGATCGCTCTTCCTAGAAAACAAAACAGAGCTGTGAAGGTCCACACAGACAAATGGTTTTGGCATAACTTCACAAACAGGAAGTCTTACCCAAATTATGTCCTCCTTCTCGGTCTCCTGAAGCTGGTAGAGGATCTTTGACAGCTCCTGATCCGACTCCATTTTCCCTATGATACGTTCCTTTTCTGCTTCACTCTGAGCACTCGCCAGCATGGTACAATACTGAACTGTGCGTGTGAAAAAACACAAACAATTTCAAAATATTAATTATTATTATTAATAATAATATATCTCCTTCACCGTATTCATCTGAGTGTTCATCTCGTACTTCTCCAAACTGGTCTTCATCTCCTTCCTGCAAACCAGAAAAATGATTACTTTTATAATTTATTTTGAGCACAAACATCTGGATGTTCCAAAGCTTCTGAGGACAAAATTTACAATAACTTTCATCAGTGAAATTCAAAGTCAGGTGAATCTTATTTTCAATGAGGGTAAGTTTGTTGTGCAGAAAGCTGAGAACAAAAAGGAATATAACATCATGAAAAAAAACCTTTACCTCTTCATCAGATTCAAACTGCACATTCACACCATATGTTTCATCAATGCTGTCATCTGTTAATAAATGGAAATGTCTCGTCACATTAACAGGAATAAAAATCTTAAGAGTATACATACAGTAGCTGCACTATAGATATCTCCTAAATTTTCACAATTTGGCATGAGTTGTCTAAAACGTTCAAGTGTGAGAGGGCCTTATGACACATTCATTCTGATGTTTAAGATGAATAGATAAATGAATAAGTCATTTAATGGTGATGGATTTTACTCACATGAAGCGTCACCAATAAAGGGAATTGTGCCTGCCATTCTTCAAGCTTGAAGATGCTTTTCCAAACAGGGATTTCCTGTAATAACATATTAACCAGACTTGTGGTTATAAATTAGAAAATTAAGAAAAAAAAACTATTTTAGTTTTACAGTTCGAATTACATTACACATGAGAATAATCACTTATTCATTACATGTCAAGCTCAGATATTTGTGTGGGTCCGAGTACAAATGCAGCTGCCAGGAAAAAGACAAAGAGGAGATATATGGATGCAGTTAGAGAGGACATGAAGGTAGTTGGAGTGAGGACAGAGGATGCAGAGGACAGAGTGAGGTGGAGGAGGATGACTCGCTGTGGTGACACCTGAAAAGGGAAAAGCCGAAAGAAGAAGATGCTCACCCCTTTGCACAGCTAACAGAAGCTAGCTAGTAGTTGTTGAGCAGACTGAAATGGGAGGTTTTCTGGTGGCCTGTCTGATCCGTGATCAACAAGCCAAGGGGCAGCAGAACCAAACGTTTGGTTCAGGTTGCTATTATTTTTTTAAGTGTTTGCAGTCTGTGCGACTCACTCGTGTATCCTCTTAGCTTAGCTGCTAAGAAGCAACTGGGGGAAGACACCCCTCGTGCCCCCACCTTTCTTTACTGCGGTAAAGTTAGTTCCTTTCTTTTCCCTGCGGGGCAGGGCACGCGCGAGCACAAACCTCAAACGAAAATTTAAAATTGTGGAATATTGCCACTAGCTAGGTTTATGTTAAATATCATTAGTTGGCTAGCTCTACCGTTAGCTAACACGAGCCTGAGACAATACCCATATTTCTGCGAGAAATGCACACCAACATCGCCTGTTAAAAAACATTTTAATACCAACTTCATACATTATGATTAAAAAAACATACTTACTGGTATCTGTTACGATATTTCCCAAGAGAAGAGTGAAACGCGCTCAAAAATGAGGCATGCGCAGTGTGCGTGTGTGGTTCTGTTCTGAGCATGCGCGAGATGTCTTCTTACCGCGATATGATACGGGATTTGTTCACACTTGTCAAAAACTTACTTTTTCTAAATGAAACGAGCTCAAGTTAACTGAGCTACTGAGATTTTTTGACCACAAATTACAAGTAACTTACTAAAAGTGAGTCTTAATCACTATTTGATGAAAACTGATTTAAGTCAATTTACTATTTTTAATTAAATACCATGTTTGCATTTACAGTGTAGTGGGTTCGCGAGGGCTGCTGCGGTTGGACCAAGGGCAGATTGCTAGTCCATCACAGAGTAATCAATCAGTCAATCAATCAATCAATCAATCAATCAATCAATCAATCAATTTATTCACTCGATACAAAAAAATCATCAATTTTCAAATACATTCTCTGACAACACTTATTTACACGAGTGAAGAGGGAGCTGGAAGAAGAAAATCTTGTATAGACCTGCCCCCTTTCTCAATAATTACAAAAATGTCATGGCCGTAAACATTAAATTAACAAAACAAGTTGCAAACAATATCTAAACAATAACATACATAACAATATACCACTCTTCCCATTAACAACTCAAAAGTGTATAAGAGTTAATCATTCTTTTTTTTATAAAGTTTCTTGAATTGGTTTATTGTAGAGCAATTTTTAAACTCCTCATCCAAACTGTTCCATAGTTTTACTCCATGCACCGAAATGCACATTTGTTTTAAAGTAGTACGCACAGTTTTACTTTTGAAATCATACTTCCTTCTGTTAGTTCTATCACAAGAGCTTAAGACAAAGAACTTTTGTAAATTAAATGGCAATAATCTCTTTCTAGCTTTAAACATAATCAATAACATTTTTAAATCAACCAGATCCTTTAGTTTCAAGATATTTGATTGAATAAACAATTTATTTGTATGTTCTCTGATGTCCACTTTATAAATAATTCTCATAACTTTCTTTTGTATGACAGATAACGGTTTAGTGTTGGTTTTATATGTGTTGCCCCATACCTCTATACAGTATGTCAGATATGGAACAACAAATGAATAATATAATGTCTGTAGTGTTGACAGCTCTAAAACATGTTTTACTTTATTTAGAAGTCCAATACTTTTGCATAGTTTTAATTTTATGTATTTTATATGAGATTTCCAGTTAAGTTTATGATCCAAAACAACCCCTAAAAATTTAACTTCATGTACTCGTTCAACTTGATTATCATCTATAGACATTATAATAGAATCATCTATTTTTCTATTACCAAAAATCATGAATTTTGTTTTATTCCAGTTTATTGATAATTTGTTGTATTTAAACCACTCATTAAGTTTAGACATCTCACAAGTCATACATTCTATAATGGTTTTTAAGTCATTCCCAGAACAAAATAAATTTGTATCATCTGCGAACAGGATGATTTGTAACTTTTTAGACACTTCACAAATGTCATTAATATACAAAAGAAAAAGCTTTGGTCCTAGCACTGAACCTTGGGGGACTCCACATTTTATATTTTGAAGATCTGATTTTTCATTTCCTAGCTGTACACAATGTTTTCGATTAGTCAAATAACTACTCAACCAGTTATGAATAATCCCTCTTATCCCATAATCTTGCAACTTGGAAAGCAATAAAGTGTGGTCGATTGTAACAAAGGCTTTTCTTAAATCAATAAACATCCCCACTGTATCCAAAAAAGCTAAGTCTGGTCCTCTGGACATTCAAAAAACAAAACAAAACAAAGTAAAAAAACTGTAGAAACGTTTCGTCTTTTGTCCGAAAGACTTCCTCAGTCTGAGATGCTGTATTCAGCTCAGTTTTATAAATAGCACCCTCTCACAATGGATCAACCAGTTTGCTGATGACAGCCAAAACCAGTTGCTCACATGATCAAGGAGGACCATCAGCCTAACGATGGATCATTAGCACCCTGATGGTTCTTTGCTATTCACAGAGGGCTGAGTGATACTAGCAATAACAGCATTGTAGGGGGACAGTTGAACCCGGAGGCCTCCACCTCTGTTTAATGATGGACGGTTTCTTTTCACAAAGATGGCCTCCTTTACTCCTCTCTCAAACCATTGTTCCTCTCTATCAAGGATGTGAACATCTTCATCCCTGAAAGAGTGACCTCTGACCTGGAGATGAGTGTAGACCACAGAGTCCTGACCTGATGATGTTGATCTTCTGTGCTGGGCCATCCTTTTGGCCAGTGGCTGTTTAGTTTCCCCGATATAAGACTGATCACCCTCCTGACACTGAACAACATACACAATATTACTCTGTTTGTGCCGGGGGACTGGATCTTTGGGATGAACCAGTCTTTAATGTATTTTGGGGTTTAAAAGCCACTGGGACGTTGTGTTTAGAAAATAAACGTCTCAATGTCTCTGAAACTCCTGCAACATATGGAATGACCACTGGTCTGGGTCTGGGTTCTTTCTTTTGATTTGATTTGATTTGATGTTTATTCATTCATTTTAAAAGAACAATACAAAACAGTTTCATCAGATACAAGAATACAAGTAGGATAAAATGAAGGGAGCAGAAAGAAGATGAAATCTTATTATATCTGCCCCTTATTTCACAGTTTGTTCAACCAATGATAACCTTCAAACTACATCACAAAATGAATAATTCTACTTAATTTTTCTAACTGTAATACACAAACTACATCACAAAATGAATAATTCTACTTAATTTATCTAACTGTAATACACAAACTACATCACAAAATGAATAATTCTACTTAATTTATCTAACTGTAATACACAAACTACATCACAAAATGAATAATTCTACTTAATTTTTCTAACTGTAATACACAAACTACATCATTCTAACTGTAATACACAAACTACATCAGAAAATGAATAATTCTACTTAATTTTTCTAACTGTAATACACAAACTACATCACAAATGAATAACTCTACTTAATTTTTCTAACTGTAATACACAAACACACTAAGCTACATCATCAGTCAACATAAGTGTAATACACAAACACACTAAGTTACATCATATATAGTTTTTGAGCAAGTCCTTTTTGACCTTTTTCTTAAATGTATACATTGATTTTGCATTTTTAACATCACTCTCCAGAGCATTCCACAATCGAACTCCCTGAATTGAGGTAGACCGTCCCTTTAAGCAGGTTCTGAATTGTGGTTTGATGAATATCTCTGTCCCTTTGAGATTGTAATAACTTTGTTATTACAATCGGGCGGATGTAGTGGTAATGGCAGTCGACCCCTGATCGGAAGGTTGGAGGTTTGAATCCCGCATCCGCCCACCATGTGTCGTTGTGTCCCTGGGCAAGACACTTAACCCCGAGATGCTCCCGGTAGGTCTGGATGGCGCCTTGCAAGGCAGGCTACCACTACCGGTGTATGAATGTCTGAATGAATGGGTGGATGGCTGGTATTGTAAAGCGCTTTGGGGCTCCTCACAGGGGGCTAGAAAGCGCTATATAAATAAGCTCCATTTACCATTTACCATTTGTCTTTTTATAAAATTTCTTTGGATATTTAAAGGTAATGTGTTATTATGAGCCCTATACATAACTGATAAAATACTATATTCTACCAACCTGATGGTTGGCTGGAGTCCTGTTTGGGTTTCTTCTTTCAGGAAGGCCCAGTTAGGATATCCACATTTCTCTAGAGCCTGTTTTGTGTGTGATTTCTCCTTCTGTCTGGCTGCTGAGTTAGTGGGGACGCTGTCTGCTCTGTGGTACAGAGTCCTGATGACTCCTAACTTGTGCTCCAGAGGGTGATGGGAGTCAAACTGTAAATACTGGTCTGTGTGGGTGGGTTTGCGGTACACCTCAGTTTGCAAATTCCTCTATCAGAAACTGAGACCTCACAGTCCAAGAAAGCCAACCTGCCATTTTTTACATCTTCTCGTGTGAACTTGATATATTTATCCACAGAGTTGATGTGATCAGTGAAATGTTGGACTTCCTGAGATTTAATTTTAACCCAGGTGTCGTCAACATACCTGAACCAATGACTTGGTGGTCTCCCTGAAAAGGACGTCAAGGCTCTCTTTTCTACCTCCTCCATGTACAGGTTGGCAACAATAGGAGAAACTGGAGACCCCATAGCACACCCATGTTTCTGCCTATAATATTGGGCAGCACGGTGGCACAACTGGTAGAGCTGCTGCCTCTCAGCGAGAAGGTTGCCGGTTCAAATCCCGGTCCGGGGCCTTTCTGGGTGGAGTTTGCATGTTCTCCCCGTGCATGCGTGGGTTTCCTCCGGGTACTCCGGTTTCCTCCCACAGACCAAAAAACATGCTTGTTAGGCTGATTGGTGACTCTAAATTGACCCTAGGTGTGAGTGTGAGAGTGGATGGTTGTTTGGTGTGAGTGAGACAGGTCCCTCTTGTAAATGAGTCCCCGTGACTCAACGAGGCTAGCCTGTATAAATAAAGGTTGAATGAATTGAATGAATATTGCTCCCCATATGTGAAGTAGGTTGACTGCAGGCACAGTTTCAAAAGTTGACACAGTTGTTCTGTGGAAAGCGTGGTCCTGTTGCTCAGAGTGGTGTCTGATTTTAACCTTAAACAGACCACCTCTACTGCCTCATCAACAGGAATGCACGTAAAGAGTGATGTGACATCAAAAGAGACCATTGTTTCATCAGTCTCCATGATGACATCCCTCACCTTATCCACAAAGTCCATGGTGTTCTGTATGTGGTGTTCTGAGCTGCCAACTAAAGGGATGAGTACAGATGCCAGATATTTGGAAACATTGTAAGTGACCGAGTTAATCATGCTAACAATTGGTCTTAAAGGTACACCTTGTTTGTGGATTTTGGGTAAACCATACAGACTTGGCGTGGCCTCCCCTGGGTACAGTCTGTGGTACAGAATACTGTCAATAGCCTTGTCCTGCTTCAAAATTTTCAGGCAATCTATCAACTTCTTCTTGTAACCACTTCCTGGATCTCTTTTCAGCGGTTCATAAGTGGTTAAGTCACTAAGGAGTGACATAACTTTCTCATGATAGTCTTTCTGGTTCAAAATCACTGTGCACCTTCCTTTGTCTGCTGGGAGAATTATGATGTTTTTGTCTTTGCTAAGCGTGGTGAGTGTCATCACCCACCTGGTTGTGTAACACTGTGAGGGTGCTATTTATAAGACTGAGCTGAATACAGCACCTCAGACTGAGGAAGTCTTTCGAACAAAAGACGAAACGTTTTTACAATTTTTTTGCTTTGTTTTGTTTTGTTTTTTGAATGTCCAGAGGACCAGACTTAACTTTTTAAGATTTTTATACCTGGATTATTGAGCATGCATCAGGGTACAATTTTATATTGTGCATTTTTATTTGGTTTTCTTTGTGCTATGATTCGCGAAACCGCATCAAAGCCCATGACAGGCCAGGCCCACACTAAGCACATGGCCCTGCTCAGATTCAGGTCGGGCTCCAGGTTCAGGTTAGAAATGACAGCTATGTGGTTACGTTTATGTTGTATATTTAATAAAATGTGAGCATAACCAAGAGCAACAAAAATGTCCTACCTCTTCTCACTCAGGCAACAAAAGCTGAGCGCAGTACTGGCATCCTTAATAATAATAATAATAATACTTTATTTATAGAGCCCTTTAAAACAACCACAGCTGCAACAAAGTGCTGTACACATGAAATCAAGAACATTTAAACACATAAAAATAAAACAGTTGTTAAAACATTAAGATCAATAAAAACAGTGCAGAACAAAATCAGTCTGTGCTAAAAGCCAGTGAGTAAAAATGTGTTTTTAAAAGAGTTTTAAAACTGGACAGTGAAGGAGCTTGTCTGACGGGAAGAGGGAGATCGTTCCACAGTTTTGGAGCAGCAACAGAAAAAGCTCTGTCCCCTCTGAGCCTCCGTTTGGACCTCGGCACCTCCAGAAGCAGCTGATCAGCTGATCTGAGGCACCGAGCAGGAGAGTATGGGTGAAGCAGCTCAGAGAGGTAGGATGGAGCAAGACCATTTAAACTCTTAAAAACAAATAAAAGGATCTTAAAATGAAAGTACCGATCTTAAAGTGACAGTACTGTATAGGTTTTAGTTTTTAACATAATACATTAAAGAAAGTCCTCTCCGGGTCGGGGAGGAGGTCCTGCCCCAAGTGGAGGAGTTTAAGTATCTCGGGATCTTGTTCACGAATGAGGGAAAACTGGAGCGTGAGATCGATAGGCGGATAGGTGCAGCGTCCGCAGTGAAGCGGGCGCTGTACCGGTCTGTCGTGGTGAAGAGAGAGCTGAGTCAAAAGGCAAAGCTCTCAATTTACCGATCGATCTACGTTCCCACCCTCATCTATGGTCATGAGCTTTGGGTTATGACCGAAAGAACAAGATCTCGGATACAAGCGGCTGAAATGAGTTTTCTCCGCAGGGTGGCTGGACTCTCCCTTAGAGATAGGGTGAGAAGCTCAGTCATCCGGGAGGGACTCGGAGTAGAGCCGCTGCTTCTCCACATCGAGAGGAGCCAGTTGAGGTGGCTCGGGCATCTGGTTAGGATGCCTCCTGGACGCCTCCCTGGTGAGGTGTTCCGGGCATGTCCCACCGGGAGGAGACCCAGAGGAAGACCCAGGACACGCTGGAGGGACTATGTTTCTCGGCTGGCCTGGGAACGCCTTGGGATTCCCCCAGAGGAGCTGCTCCAAGTGGCTGGGGAGAGGGAAGTCTGGGCCTCCCTACTTCGGCTGCTACCCCCGCGACCCGACCCCGGATAAGCGGAAGAAGATGGATGGATGGATGGACATTAAAGAAAACTTTTAAAACATAACCAAAAAGAGGGGTCTTCAGTGTTAATCAGGATTTGGTGAAATTTCATACATTATATTTAAAAATAAGTCATATTGTCTGAAAGCATATTATCTGAAATTGTTATACAGACAAATGTATATTTTTACAGCCTCTAACCTCTGAGCAGACAAATTATGCGACCCCCATTGTGCTCTAGTTCACAACACACAAAATAAATAGAATCAAAATAAAAAACTAAACTAAAGGAGTGGAAGACTTTTAGACATTTAAGCCTCTGCGTCTTAGATGTCATACTCAGTTTTTAAAGTAAAGAAAGAAATGAGATGAGCTTATTTTAAAGATGCCACTCAGATCCACACTGCTCAACAAATTGTGACACGGTTCGGTGGGCGATATGCATTCCTTCCTGTTTTCCTTTAATGTGTGTGTCTCCAGGCAAAAGCTGATGCACTGTCTCTCTTCTCCTTCTTCCTGTTTTTAATTCCAGAAGCTGGCATAATCCGGAACCTCCAGTTCCTCCAGCGTCCGACCAGAGTATCGGCCCCACTGGGAACAGACGCCGTGCTGGAATGTTCCGCCTCAGGATACCCGACCCCAAGCATCCAGTGGAGGAGAGGAGATGAAGTCATCCAGAGCTGGTTTGTCCTCCTGTTTCGATCTTTCCTTGAGATTCTCAACAGAAAACACAGTTTAGAACCAGAACCTCCAGTTTTTATAAATATCTTGTCCTGACTGATCCGATCTTTAATGTTCAGTCCTGCTGTTGAACTGGGCCTCGTTCAGATTGAAGCTTTGAGTTCTGGACATGCAGAGATGACCTGAGTCATCCTGTTTTGTTGTTCTGCAGGAACAAGAAGTTCTCTCTGCTGGCAGGCAGTAACCTGATCATCAGAACCGTCACCGACGAGGACTCCGGCACCTACATCTGCATCGCCACTAACAAGAACCAGAACATCACAGCACAGGCAGAACTCGACGTCCTTGGTGAGAATGTGCATGTGAAGGCAGGTTTACAGATTGATGTTGGAATAAAACGCTGATTTTATATAGTTTACTGCCTAAATCCTGAAATACTGGAGGGACAGAACCACTCGAATCCAAACCCACGTCAGCAACAATATGAGGTTGGTGCTGCATGGAAATTAATAAATAATAAAAGGCCCTCCTGCAGGCATTCAGAACTCTGACGGGTCTGTTAACATCCCGATGCCACAAATGAATTAAAAGTAACAACCCAGACACAGACACAGTTACATCTGGATCAAATGCTGTCATGGAAAATGAAACATCCTCAGAAATTCTCATAAATAAAATGTTTTTATTTATTGTCAGTTTTTGATGCTGCTCAGAGACGGGCCTTAAAATAACTGACTGCTTCGTTTACCTAACCCCGTTACCCTTGTGCCTAAACCTAACGCCAGAGGCTTTACTGGAAACTTTAACACTTAGCTAAAGACCGAGCCTGCTGTCATCGCTTGTAACAGTGACAACATACAGGCAGTCAGGCAGTCAGAATGCTAAACACTCTGCCTGCTCTGCCCCCCCTCCCATTTGAACTGCCTTAACACTAAAACTTTCTCACACATTATCACTCAACAAAAAGATTTTAACACTGGACTCTGTGTCATCAAACGGGTTATTCACTAAACTCTCGGTCATGTGCTCATACAGTTTGCACTACTTCTCATACTTGCACTAATGTTTGTATTACATCAGTCAAAGTCAAAGTCAAAGTCAACTTTATTGTCAGATCTGCAATATGTACAGTGCAGGACATACACAGGACCGAAATTGCGTTTCTCTCAGTCCCTCGGTGCAACAGTAAACATCTAAACATTGAAACACTGAAACATATAATAATAGACATAAGCATAAAATAGTAAACCTAACACTGCCTAATCACTGCCTATAATCATAATACTGTTTACATTCTCTGTTTACATTTATTAATACTGTTTACTTTTTTTACTACTGCTTACATGTAATTACTACTGTTTACATTTACACTACTCTAATATCTACACCACTGCTGATACATATACAGTGTGCTCTGAACGGTCTTACTTAGGGATGCCCAATGTGCCTTACTGCATATGCCACTTTTTGCCTCTATAACAACATCAACTACTACCTCATACATATACTGTGTACATTAACTCATACGCTGCTTTGCCACTTTGCAAATGTCAATGCTAGAAACCTTTAGTTTATTTTAGTTATACTTTTTATACTCTTTTTTATACTAGTATGCAAAAACTCAGGACAGTATTATGTTCATTAAATGTTTAATGTTTTAGTTTTAGAGTTGGTGTAAATTTTCATACTCTTATACCACTATGCAAAAAACTCAGGACAGTGTTAGTTTTACTATTTTATGCTTATGTCTATTATTATATGTTTCAGTGTTTCAATGTTTAGATGTTTACTGTTGCACCGAGGGACTGAGAGAAACGCAATTTCGGTCCTGTGTATGTCCTGTACAGTACATATTGCAGATCTGACAATAAAGTTGACTTTGACTTTGACTTTGATACCTTTAAACCTACTAGTAGGTACAGTAGGGGCATACTGACCGCTACGTATGGGGATGATAATAATTGATAGGGGCCATTTTATGGATGATAACATCCAAAGCGGGTGTCGTTTGAGACAATAAAAGTTTTGGCTGAGATCCAAATAAATGTTTCAGAAGCCTGAAGCTTAGTAGAGTTTGACAGCATGTGCTATAGGAACATCGTCAACAAATTTATTATACAACTAATAATAATAATAATAATAATACTTTATTTATAAAGCCCTCTAAAACAACCAAAGCTGCAACAAAGTGCTGTACATAAAATCAAGAACATACCATACCATATTTATTTATAAAGCACTTAAAAATACAGCAGCAGCCGTCCGAAGTGCTGTACAAGAATAAAAACAAGCACAAAACAATAAAAACAATCAATCTCAATCATATAAATATCAGAACATCACAAGTAAAATAATACAACATTAAAACAGAGATGTGAACTCATTCTGGTTTAAAAGCCAATGAAAACATATGTGTTTTTAAACGAGTTTTAAAAACATATATTAATGGGGCCTGCCTGACCTTCAGTGGCAGCTCGTTCCACAATTTAGGAGCCAAAGCTGAAAATGCTCTGTCTCCTCTGGTCTTATGCCTCATCCTCACCTAAAGCATATCGCACTTCCAAAAATCTCCAAACGCACTGTACTGGCTGCTTGTCAACAGATGACTGTCCTCATCTAACGCGTCTGCAGTGGGAGGAGGAGCGTGTTGGTCCTCTTCCGCTCCGGTGTTTGTTTATTTCCGGTCTCAGAAAAATGGCGGACGCAATACGAAGAATTGCCTTGTACTTAATCTACAAAGCAGCAACACGCAGACGCCGTGCACAACGACGATTCTGGATTCACCCCACATTAGAGAGGCGTCATGGATTCGGTGAATTTCACCATCTGATCCAGGAGCTGCGCGCAGACGAGGAGCGCTTTCAGCGGTACTTCCGTGTCACCCGCCCCCAGTTTGACGACCTGCTGTAAGTTTCTCCTCCATGTTTACCGCGGGATTTTTTTCATCTGTTAAACGTTTCGCGCGGTGCCCACCTAATTCCGTCCCGTCGTCGTTGCGTGATCACATGGCAGAGTCTCTCCTGATTGGTCCTGATTGTTTGCTGCTGAGCAGCGAGCTGAATCTAGCTGTGGAAGCACGGAATGCCGTGCTTCCACAGCTGTGCTGCCGAGCAGCACAGTCGCTGCTCGGATGCGACGCGGGAGTAGGAAACAGCTGCTGCTCACTTTCGCGCTGCTTGTATGCTGTAGATGCGCCGCGACACGACCCGCTGCTCCAAGATTCGCGTCCCCATAGACTTCAATGTAAAGTGGCTGCTTCGGCTGCGCGAGATGCGTGCGGTGGGGATCCAGCATTATAAAAGGTTTTCTGGACTGCCAAAAGCATCTGGTCAGCGGATCTGAGAGCACGTGATGGCACATAAAGTTGAAGCAGTTCAGACGGATAAGAGGGACTAAAACCGTTCAAAGACTTAAAAACAAACAATAAAACTTTAAAATGGATTCGAAACTGGACAGGAAGCCAATGAAGGGACATTAAAACTGGAGTGATGTGCTCACGTCTGCCTGTACCAGTCAAAAATCATGCAGCAGCATTTTGTACCAGCTGCAACCGAGAAAGCGAGGCCTTATTTACTCCAATCAGAAGAGAGTTACAATAATCCAGGCGTGAAGTAATAAAAGCGTGGATTACTGTCTCTAAGTGGCGTCTAGAAAGGAGGGGCATTTAAGCACATAAAAATAAAACAGGTGTTAAAACATTAAGATCAATAAAAACAATAAAAACAGTGCAGAACAAATTCAGTCTGTGCTAAAAGCCAGTGAGTAAAAATGTTTTTTTAGAAGAGTTTTAAAACTGGACAGTGAAGGAGCTTGTCTGATGGAAGAGGGAGATCGTTCCACAGTTTTGGAGCAGCAACAGAAAAAGCTCTGTCTCCTCTGAGCCTCCGTTTGGACCTGTGCACCTCCAGGAGCAGCTGATCAGCTGATATGAGGCACCGAGCAGGAGAGTATGGGTGAAGCAGCTCAGAGAGGTAGGATGGAGCAAGACCATTTAAACTTTTAAAAACAAATAAAAGAATCTTAAAATGAAGTCTAAAATGAACAGGCAGCCAGTGGAGTGAAGCCAGAGTGATGGTGATGTGCTCCCTCTTATGAACTCCAGTTAGAAGCCGAGCAGCAGCGTTCTGGACCAACTGGAGACGTCTGAGGGAGGACTGGCTGACTCCAAGGTAAAGAGTGTTGCAGTAATCCAGCCAAGAGGTGATGAAGGCATGGATTACTGTTTCCAGCTGCTGCTGTGTAAGGATGGACTTTACCTTAGCTGAGGTGATAATAACTGGTCTTGACCAACACTCCAATCTGGGAATCTAATTTAAAATCATTGTTCATTTTAAAACCCAAGTTAGAAACTGTTTTCTTTACATGTGGTGTCAGAGGGCCCAGATCAACAGGGCAAGGTTCACAAGAGCCACTGGGACCAAACACCATCACTTCTGTTTTCTTTTCATTAAAATTTAAAAAGTTTAAAGACATCCAAGCTTTGATGTCTTCAAAACACAACAGAAGTGGCCTGATTGAGGAGACATCTTTCTTTTTTAGTGGCATATAGATCTGACTATCATCAGCGTAACAATGAAAAAAGATCCCATGCTTTCTGAGGATTGATCCTAATGGAAGTAGGTTAAGAGAGAAAAGCAGGGGACCTAAAAATGGAGCCCTGTGGAACCCCCAAAAAACACAGACAAGCCGTGAGAAAGAACCAGGTCCAACGTGTGTCCATGTTGGGGGCGGCCGTGGCGTAGTGGTAATGGCAGTCGTCCCCCGATCGGAAGGTTGGTGGTTCGAATCCCGGTTCCCCACACCATGTGTCGTTGTGTCCTTGGGCAAGACACTTAACCCCGAGTTGCTCCCGGTAGGACTGGAAAGCACCTTGCATGGTAGTCTGCCGCTACCGGTGTATGAATGTGTGTAGCATTCAATGTGTGTAGCGCTTTGAGATTTTCACTAATGAAAAGCGCGTTATAAATTGAATTCATTATTATTATTATTATTATGTTCATGCGTTGGACCAGCCACCCACTGAACCAGGTTAAAAGAGTCAGTGAGGCTCAGAAAGTCCTTCACCAGTGGTTTCTCTGGACAGCATACATGTATGTTAAAATCCCCAACAATAAGGACTGCATCGTGGTTTATCATTATTCCAGTCAGGAAATCAGAAAAGTCGTTCAAAAATCCTTATTATATTTGGGGGCTCTATAGATGACAGCATACAGCACCAGGTGTGAGCGACCCACCTCAAATAAAGTCACCTCAAAGCTAGAGTAAGAAGACGTTGCAGAACATTGCTTGCATTCAAATGTGTTTTTATAAACCACCACAGTTCCTCCTCCCTGACCTGGCATCCGAGGAGAGCTCAGATAAGAGCAGCCGTCTGGTAAAAGTTCAACAAAAACACTGGAGTCATCAGCCTCGACCCAGGTCTCTGTGATACAGAGCAGATCCAAATGATGGGAACTAAAAAATTCCTGCAGGATGAAAGTTTTGTTTGTTATAGACCTGGCGTTTACCAGGCCAATCCTGACAGAAACCACAACCTGTAATCTGACAGGCGCTAGGACCCGGGGCAGCGTATTTAGGCTCTGCAGGTTCACTCCGCGCCGGTGGAGACGAGAGAAGCAGGAGAGGTGGGGGCAAACGCCCGCATCCAGTCCGGTGACTGGTGGTAGGCAGCTGTCAACAGGGTCCAGGAAATGCCAAGGCACAGTGAAATACAGAAATAATCCATTTCTCGACTGAGAAATTGATGTAGAACAAGCCAAGCATATCTTTAGTTTTACCAGCTGTCCTCCACGTTTACTGCAGTGACAACGACTTTTCTGCTGGGGGTCAGCGCAGGTGCCCGGAGGAGATGAGCTGGGACTCCTGACAGGTGTGGGGGTAAAGTTTGCTGTCCACCATAATCAAAGGCACTGAGGTTGCCAACAACATGTTGAATATCCAGGAGGGACTGGCGATTGTACACAAGCACAGACTTAGTGCTGAGCACAAAACAAAGAAATAAAACAAAACAAACTAAGAGCGACAGACGGACAGCCACACACACAGGCGCAATCTTGCCACACAATTATGGTAATAAAATGTAAAACTGGAAAAGAAGCAAAACATTCAGCATTTTATTCACAAGCCTCAATAATATTAAACAGATAAAAAGACAAATATTACAATTATGACCCGTCTTCAAAGTTTAGAATGAAAACACTCCACACTTTTTGGATGCTTCAAGTTTTTACTGAAGTCTCACATCTTATCCACAGCCTTACTCACATTTACTCACATCTTACTCATGTTGAACTTTGTGGCCAAGCACGGTGAACCATATGGCTGTAGACCACATATGTCAAAGTCAAAGCCCGCGGGCCAGAACCGGCCCGTAAATAATTATCTATGCCCCCCTGGATGATATTTAATTACTATTAGAAACGGCCCGCAGGCCACAGCTGCCCGCTGGTTTTTTTCACGCACCAACACTACATTCCCCACAATGCAAGGGGTGGGGCCGATCCGATCCGGAGTTGTGTTTCATGAACCCAGAGTAATAAGACCCACCTCACGTCACATTCAGCAAATCCATTTCATAGTTTGCAGCCAGATACAGCGTGTGGACTGTGAGTAGCATTTTAGCTAACAGCTAGCCAACTTTTCATCGTAACATGTCCGCTGTGTGGAAGTATTTTATACTAAACACAGCAAGACAGCAACGTGCAATGTCTGAAGAGCCATAGCGCCACATTAAACTGCGGTCAAGTTAGTTTTACATTGGACATTCGAGCTCTGGGGCTTCAGTGGGACACCACTCTCACTGAACTGAAACAGGGAGACCGACCGCGGCCAGTTGCGTCCGACCCGCTGTCTGACCGTCTCGTAGGAGGGACAGGCGAAGAGCGGCTGACCGAAATCAGAGCGCCCGCCTCGGATTGAACAATAAAAACACACCGCTGAAGCCACGGAGCTCAAATGTTCACCGAGAAGTTGCTAAACTTCATCATAATTAATGACCAACAGCTGTCAGTTGTAGAAAATGAAGGATTTCACAGCTTGATACTTGCAGCCAACAGTAAACAATCATAAAAAAGCATATTAATTAAAAATCGTAAGAAAACCGTATTAAAAAACAAACCGAAACATAAACAGCTACATTATAAAACAATGTAAAATACTAAAAGCAGGAACATGTCTGTGTTGATTTATGCCAAGAACTCTGCAGATGTAAAGCTATTTAATATTTTATTTAATTCATTTATTCATTCATTTAAAAGAGACAAAATAAAACAAATTCATCAAAAAGAAAACACTGAATGAAAAGAGTGCAGAAAGAAGGAAAACAAATCTTATATCACCCCCTTATAATAAACATTGAACCAGTCCGGCCCTTGGCTTGTAGAATCTTTTCAGTTCTGTTGTGTTGTTTGGCTGGGGAAAGTTCTCGATGCCTGTTACCTTTTCTGGGTCGGGCCGGACACCATTCCCGTCGATAATGTGGCCTAGAAAACGAACCTGAGCTTGTCTGAACTTGCACTTACGTTCGTTTAGCTTGAGGCCTGCCTCCTCGATGACTTTCAGAGCTTTGTCTAATCGTTGGTCATGGACCTCCTCAGTTTCTCCGTGGATGAGGATATCGTCCATGTAGACTTCTGTCCCTTCTAGTCCTACCAGAGTCTCTGCCATTTTCCTTTGAAAAATCTCTGGCGCGCTGGTGATCCCGAAAGGGAGACGCCGGAAAGCATACCTCCCTAAAGGAGTGATGAAGGTGGTGAGCATTTTACTGTCCTCATGCAACGGCACTTGATAAAACCCGCTAGCTGCATCCAGTGAAGTAAACACTCTTGACCCTGCGAGTCTAGGTAGTATTTCCTCAACAGTGGGCAGCACATACTTTTCACGTTTTACCGCTCTGTTAAGCCTCCGGAGATCTGCACAACAACGAACCTCCTGCTTGTTAGGTTTGAGGACAGGCACCATGGCTGCACACCACTCCGTCGGTTGAGTTACCTTTTCGATGATGCCTTCAGTTTCCAGCCGGTGTAGCTCTTTCTTTACCAGAGGAACGAGTGGAAGGGGTATTCGCCTCGCTGTGTGTACAGCATACGGTTGGGCGTCGTCCTGTAGGAGTATTTTCACTGGCTCGGTATTCAGCAGTCCTCCTGACCTGAAAACACCAGTCAGTTCATTCACTCTTTTCACAAGTCCCATGTTTACAGCTTCCTGACGACCCAAAAGACAGCTGACTCTCCCTCTGATAACATAGGCTTTAAATGAGTACACTTTTTCTTTGTACTTTGTCGTAGCCTGAAACAACCCCATGCAGCTGAGATCCCCCCCTGGACCAACCAAGCATGTATCTGGTGGGTCGAGCTCTATTTTTGGCTTCATCATTTTAAATGTTTTTAGGTTAATAACTGTGGCGTCTGCACCAGTGTCTATTTTAAAAGTTATTGGGACGCTGTGCACCTCCAGATTGACTGACCAGTCTTCCTGGCTGCTTATTTTCCCATTAACTTCACCCAAAAAATAAGGCTGCTTCACCTCCTCAGTGACTTCTCTCACTTGTTTTGAGTGACACACACGCTCCCAGTGTCCCTGTCTGTGACACTTATTACACTTGCTCTTGAGTGCGGGGCATTTATTAATGTCTGAGTGCTTGGGTTTTCCACATCTCCCACAGCTCTCTGATTTCTGTGCTGTTTGGTGGTCGCTACCAGCCTGCCACTGTCTGTGTCGTCCGCTCCTCTCCACGTGTGGGCCGCTGTGTCCGCTCCTCTCCACGTGTGGGCCGCTGTGACGACGCAGCGTGTTCACGTGAACCTCGTG
Organism: Garcialebias charrua; assembly: GCA_038048925.1. Lineage (NCBI taxonomy): Eukaryota > Metazoa > Chordata > Actinopteri > Cyprinodontiformes > Rivulidae > Garcialebias > Garcialebias charrua. Next base: position 22,073 of record JBBPBX010041370.1, read on the forward strand.
TGGGTTAGACTGAAGACTGACTTGCTTAGTGATCTCCTCTGCCTGCCGCGCTTGTTCAATAACTTCAGTTAATGTTAGGTCTGCTTTCAGCTGAAACCTGCGGGACAGTTCTTTATCTTTGATGCCCACCACCAGACGGTCTCTGATGTGCTCATCACGTTTGTCTCCAAACTCGCAGTGCTCTGCTAGCTCGTACAACACTCGAATGTACTGTTCTGCCGTCTCTCCTGCCGACTGGCTGCGCTGATAGAAACAGGCCCGCTCGTGTATAACGTTACGGCGAGGGATGAAGTACTCGTCAAACTTCTTAAGAACAGCTTCAAAGTTTTTAGTTTCCTCTTCGTCGGCAAAGTTGAACGAGCTAAATATCTTTTCAGCTTCGCTCCCCATAGCATAAATGAGTGAACTCACTTGTGTTTCTCCATTGTCCTTATTTAGCTTCGATGCTAACCGGTAGCGCGAAAATCTCTGTTTCCACTCCGGCCACTCGGCTGGACAGTCAAACTTGAATTCACTCGGTGGGTTAAACTTCGCCATCACGATTCGTCCTTTTAGGCACTTCTGACACCATGTAATGTACTTTGTGGTACATAAAAATAGATGACGAAGAGGATGCAGGTTGTCTTCACACCGCGTACTTTATTGAACCAAACCTGAACAAAGACTGCCTGTTCCCCGCTCGGGAAAGCCCCTAACAGCAGTACCCAGCATGCTTTGCGCATGCACTCTTAAAGTGACAGTACACTTAGATACCATTCATTACACCATCTATCTAGCGATAATGCCTCCTACCCACCGCACAACTGCAAACGCTCCTGCCGTCCCCTTTTTGCCGCTGGTCACGGTCCCACTGGCCACTGAACACCGTCTGATGACGTACACTAGGGGGTAGCAGAGGGAGGGGTCTCTGGCTTGTTTTCCGGGTTCAGTTGTTGTTTTAACTGCACCTCCGACGGTCTTCGATGAGATTAAAACTTTTTTTTATGTTTGGGGTGATCTACACTGGAGAGTACAGCAGCCTGTCAGCAGCAACTGTAAAAATGCCACGTTTCTTACCGGAGTTTGGTTCCAATTCCTGGAGGCTGGATCCGGTGAGTTTAAAAAGTCCGAAAAAAGTCCCGTTGTGGTTGTGTAATCAGATAGCGAGGCTCTCCCGACTGTTTGCCGGATGCGTCGAGCCGCCAGAGATCAACATTTGGGACGTCTGCGGCTCGACGGCGACGCGCGCGTGCGTGTGCAGGCTGCCGTCGCGCCGCTTCGATCAGTCGAATCTCGCCGCTTCCTTGTTCCCCGTGACTCCACGCGTCTCCTCCATAGACTTTGAATGTAAACCGGTGTTATCCGGCCGCTTCGGCCGCCCGACGCCGGGGGCGGTGGGTAGGAGGCAGGTTAATAACTGTGGCGTCTGCACCAGTGTCTATTTTAAAAGTTATTGGGACGCTGTGCACCTCCAGATTGACTGACCAGTCTTCCTGGCTGCTTATTTTCCCATTAACTTCACCCAAAAAATAAGGCTGCTTCACCTCCTCAGTGACTTCTCTCACTTGTTTTGAGTGACACGCACGCTCCCAGTGTCCCTGTCTGTGACACTTATTACACTTGCTCTTGAGTGCGGGGCATTTATTAATGTCTGAGTGTTTGGGTTTTCCACATCTCCCACAGCTCTCTGATTTCTGTGCTGTTTGGTGGTCGCTGCCAGCCTGCCACTGTCTGTGTCGTCCGCTCCTCTCCACGTGTGGGCCGCTGTGACGACGCAGCATGTTCACGTGAACCTCGTGTGGGTTAGACTGAAGACTGACTTGCTTAGTAATCTCCTCTGCTTGCCGCGCTTGTTCAATAACTTCAGTTAATGTTAGGTCTGCTTTCAGCTGAAACCTGCGGGACAGTTCTTTATCTTTGATGCCCACCACCAGACGGTCTCTGATGTGCTCATCACGTTTGTCTCCAAACTCGCAGTGCTCTGCTAGCTCGTACAACACTCGAATGTACTGTTCTGCCGTCTCTCCTGCCGACTGGCTGCGCTGATAGAAACAGGCCCGCTCGTGTATAACGTTACGGCGAGGGATGAAGTACTCGTCAAACTTCTTAAGAACAGCTTCAAAGTTTTTAGTTTCCTCTTCGTCGGCAAAGTTGAACGAGCTAAATATCTTTTCAGCTTCGCTCCCCATAGCATAAATGAGTGAACTCACTTGTGTTTCTCCATTGTCCTTATTTAGCTTCGATGCTAACCGGTAGCGCGAAAATCTCTGTTTCCACTCCGGCCACTCGGCAGGACAGTCAAACTTGAATTCACTCGGTGGGTTAAACTTCGCCATCACGATTCGTCCTTTTAGGCACTTCTGACACCATGTAATGTACTTTGTGGTACATAAAAATAGATGACGAAGAGGATGCAGGTCGTCTTCACACCGCGTACTTTATTGAACCAAACCTGAACAAAGACTGCCTGTTCCCCGCTCGGGAAAGCCCCTAACAGCAGTACCCAGCATGCTTTGCGCATGCACTCTTAAAGTGACAGTACACTTAGATACCATTCATTACACCATCTATCTAGCGATAAGGAAATTACAGGATTACGCCGCTAGACACTACTACAGCACAGACACTCGAAAATGGCATATTATTAGATAATTACTGTAATTTGTTTTCAAAAAATCTTTTTAGACCAGTTAAGTGAAATTGGATAATTTCCACGGCACACCTGACATTGAAAAACACAGTGTTGGATGTTCTCCATGGTTCTGATGTTCTGGTCTCACCTCTCTCTCTCTCTGACATTCACTCTGAACAGCGTCCAGTCTGGACTGAAGGTGGAGACACTCCTGCCTCAGCTGCTCCTGTTCGTGTCCAACGTGCTCCTTGTCCACACTCAAACCTGCAGGTCAAAGGTCACAGGACTCAAACACAGCCGTCTAGTCATTGAAAGGATTTTCAAATTAAAAGTAGCGTCTCCCAGCAGTTTACCGTTCAGAACTCGGGGCAGAAACTCTCGGAGCTGCATGACTTCTGTGGTTAATTTCTCCAGGTCCGTCTTCCTCACTCGGACAAAAGAGCCCTGAGAAGAAGAAGAAGAACATGTTCCTCTGAGAAACACAACGTAGACTATTATAATACTGTACCAGGTGTTCCTAACATTTTGAAACTGCTGCGACACAGCAGCTTATTTTAGCCACTTGTTAATGTTTAGCTCAGACAGTGCTGTGACTGGATTTTAGAAGATTGAAATACTTTTAAATAAAATTACTCATTAAAATACCATTTTATTTATAAAGCACTTTAAACAGTGGCAAGTGCTGTACAAACAGAAACAAACAGGCAAAGCACACAGCAACATGAAACGTAATGTAAAATCAAAATATACAATCTGTCATCAATGTTCTATTAGGAATCAAATATTGACTTTTGCCATCTCCACATCATTGCATTCAGTTTTTATTCACAATTTGTTTAGTGTCCCATCTTTTTCTGAATCCGGTTTGTAGAAACAAAACGTAAAATCAAAATGTAGAAACAAAGCAGTAGCAGATAATAACGACTAACATGGTGTGATGCGTACAGGTTCAACATATAAATAGAAAATACACTGATCTCTTCAAGTCTCTTGTTCTCAAGTAAAAATGCTTCGGCCTCCAGTTGTCTGATACTTTTAGCTACCTTTCTGCCACCTTTGGTTGTAGATACCATTCTGCTAGATTTAGCTTTTAGCCATCATCCAGCTCTTTATAGCATTTAGCAACTGTTTCACCACTGTTACCATTCTGTAACTTTTAGCTTCATGGTCTTTCTTGTGTATTTGTGCCTACTGGTTTGCTTATTTTAGCTGTTTTACAAGGATAGCTAAGTTCTGCTAAGTTTACTTCAATGCTTGTTTTTACCTATACAGTAGTTTTGTGCATGTTAGCATCTGATACACTAAGTGTAGCTTTTTCTTCTGTTTTGCTAGCATTTGCATTCACTTTGCTAATTATTATCAATCAATCAATCAATTTTATTTATAAAGCACCCTTCATACTAAAAGCAGCTCAAAGTGCTGTACAGAATTATAAAACAATAAACTCACAAAATTAAAGCAAACGACACACACAAAATAAATAAATAAAATTAAATACAGTAGTATGGAAAATGTATAGATAACAGAGATGAACCAGTTCAGGAAATGCAGTTAAAAAGATGGGTCTTGAGCCTGCTCTTAAAAACAACAACATTCTCTGCAGCCCTCAGGTTCTCCGGCAGACTATTCCACAGACGGGGCCCATAGAACTGGAAAGAAGCCTCACCATAAGTGTGAGTTCTGACTTTTGGAACTGTTAGTAGTCCAGTACCAGAGGACCTTAATGTCCGCGGGGGTTCATAGGGCAATAGCAGCTCTGCAAGATAAGATGGTGCGAGACCATTGAGACATTTAAAAACCACTAAAAGAATCTTAAAATCAATCCTGAGGCGCACAGGGAGCCAATGCAATGATTTTAAAACAGGTGTAATATGAGCCTGCCTTCTGGTCTTGGTTAGCACACGAGCAGCAGAGTTTTGTAACAGCTGAAGGCTGGACAAATTTTTCTTAGGGAGACCAGAAAGCAGTGAATTACAGTAGTCTAAACGACTAGAAATAAAAGCATGCATCAAAGTCTCAGTATTGGTCAGAGAAAGAAGAGGGCGGACTCTGGCTATATTTTTTAGATGATAAAATCCTGTTTTGACTATTTGTTTAATATGAGGAATAAAAGTAAGCTCAGAGTCAAAAATAACTCCCAGGCTTCTTACTTTTTTAGAAGGTTGTAAAGACAGAGATTGTAATTTCTGAAATGCATTTTCTTTTTGAACCTCAGGTCCAATGATTAAAACTTCAGTTTTGTCCTGGTTTAGCTGGAGAAAGTTCTGTGCCATCCAGGACTTTATGTCTGTAATGCAATTAAAAAGTGCAGTGATTGGCTGGGGGTCATCATGAGATAATGAGATGTATAGCTGTGTGTCATCAGCATAACTATGGAAACTTATCCCATGGCTCCTGATGACTTCACCAAGCGGCAGCATGTACAAATTAAAAAGTAGGGGGCCTAAAATAGAGCCTTGGGGTACACCATAGTTAGCTTCATGGATCTGTGAGGAGCATGTATCCATACTTACCATAAATGTTCTATCTGTGAGATAGGAGCTGAACCACAGAAGAACAGTACCAGAAAGACCGACCAGGTGTTGTAATCTATTTAAAAGAATTTGATGATCTACTGTATCAAAGGCTGCGCTCAGATCCAATAGAACAAGGACTGAGAGCTTGTGTGAATCCAGATTACACCTTAAATCATTCACAATTTTTAATAGGGCTGTTTCTGTACTGTGTTTCGTCCTAAAACCAGATTGATACTTTTCTAAAATACCGGCATCATTTAAAAAAATATTTAATTTAATAAAAACAATCTTTTCTAAGATTTTACTTAAAAATGGTAAGTTGGATACAGGTCTATAATTATTAAAAACACTAGGATCTAGATTACTCTTCTTCAGAAGGGGCTTCACCACAGCCTTTTTAAAGGCAATGGGGAAGACACCCATCTGAAGAGAACAATTTACAATGTTTAAAATTTCATTCTCAAAGAATTTATAACATGAATGAAAAAGTGATGAGGGAATTGGGTCCAAGAGGCAGGTGGTTGGTTTGACTTGTGAGAAAACTCTGCCGAGCATCTCTGCATCAACCACGTCAAACTTGTCCAGTACTTTCTCAGGTAAAACCAAACATTCAGTAGATTTAATACCAGTATTTTGTTCAGATAAAATGTTAGCTCTAATTGACTCGATCTTACCTCTGAAGTGATTTGCAAACTGCTCACAGAGAGAGTTAGTTGGAGTATTTGGAGAGGCAGTAAAGTCAGGGTTAATCAGATTGTCAATGGTGGAAAACAAAACTTTGGGATTATTTTTGTGATTGTTAATTATCTTGGCAAAATATGCATTTCTTGAATTTCTGACAGCAGAGTTGTAGATATTAAGCTGTTCGCGCATTATTTGGTAGTCGACTGTCAATTTGTTTTTCCTCCATTTCCTCTCTGCTTTCCTGCAATTTCTTTTGAGCTTCTTTATGTCTTCAGTTTTCCATGGGCATGCTCGTTTATTAAAAACTTGTTTTGAAAATAGTGGAGCTATATGATCAAGGTTTGTTTTCAGTTTGTTAAAAAATTGACTGACCATTGAATCGCAGGAAGCAGTTAAAACAACAGGGGAATTTTGGTTAAAATCTCTAATAAAATGATCAATCACCTCAGGGGTAAGATGGCGCCTCCTAACAGTTTGAACCGTGGCTTTCCTCTGAATCAAATCAGTGACATTAAAAAACACACAATAGTGGTCAGACACAGCCAGGTCAACAACAGAGGACACACCAGAGGCGTGTTATTTTAATTATTAGTATTGGGTTTAGCTAATTTAGCTTTAGCATCTGTTTAGCTAATTTGTATTTGTTTATGGATTTTTGCTCTTTTTAACTATTAGCTACTGCTCCGCTGGGACTTTAGTTTGAACCTTCAGCTAATGTTCTGCTACTTTGTTTTAGCTTACGTTTTCCAAATTTTTGCCCGTGCTTTGCTCATTTTAGCTGTTTTAAAAGGATAGCTAAAGTTCTGCTATGTTTACTTCAATGCTTGTTTTTACCTACTCTTTTGTGCATGTTAGCATCTGATACACTAAGTGTAGCTTTTCCTTCTGTTTTGCTAGCATTTACATTCACTTTGCTAAATATGAGCATGGGTTTAGCTAATTTAGCTTTAGCATCTGTTTAGCTAATTTGTATTTGTTTATTGATTTTAGCTCTTTTAAACTATTAGCTACTGCTCCGC
>JBBPBX010041371.1:0-13081 GCA_038048925.1 Garcialebias charrua
CCTTTCATAAGTCAGACCCGCGCAGTTCCCGCACAGACCAGTCCGGCTTTAATACCCATCGGGTCATTCATAAGACCACAGTTGAATGCGGGTTGGTCCAGCTCAAATAAACGTGTTCAGAAAAGAAGCCGCAACGCGGCTTCAAAAGAGGCGTGGAGCACAGCTGGACTCGACCGCGACGTATTTATTGTGGGACAGACGTCAGACGTTTACAAGTTGTCGTGTCTTTTTAAATATTTCCTCATAATAAATGTACAGCTGATGTCTGACTCCAGCCCACGCGCAGCACACACACACACCTGACGTTTTGAAGACCCCACACAGAGTCGCTGCGAGAGAGAGAGAGGGGGAAAAAAGTGAAACTAACACACACACACAAACGTGTTCAAGACCCCAAATAGAACCTAATCAAACTCGCACGCACACACACACAGCGCCACTTCTACAGAGAGAGAGAGGGGGGGGAAAGCGAAACTAGCTTATACAGTCGTTTCATGCCATTTTTAATATAAATCTGCCTGTTGACTGCGGTCGCACACTGATGTCATCTGTATTCTGAGTGCGGATCGCGCGTCTTGCATTCAGAAGTGGGTCTGCGCATCTCAGATCCGGGGCTGACACTATGAACTGTGGCGGGTCAGGGGCGGATCACAGGCGAGTAAATTTAATTCGCCAAACCGCGTTTGTGTGTTTTCTGAATGCTCGTTGGAGGCTTGAACACGCATAAAAGCCGGACCGACCTGTCTTATGAAAGGGGCTTCTGTCACCCAGACAAGTGAGCAGCCCACGGAAGATTCTAGAATCATGTTGCCTCATCTCAGGTATCATCCTGCCCCGAGATGGTCAGCCAGCGTTTCGACTCTCAGTGCTTCCAGCAGGGGTCCCAGACAAAACCAGTCTCCTGGGTGGGGCCAAACTCCCTCAGTATGACTCGTCACACCTGGAAGTCTTTTCTGTGGTGTTGACCTGAGCAGAATCAAAAATTAGTACAAATACACAAATAATGTTTACATATTTTTAATTCCCACACTCGTATTAGTAAAGTATTAGTTTTAGAGAGGAGCCAGTTGAGGTGGCTCGGGCATCTGGTTAGGATGCCTCCTGGACGCCTCCCTGGTGAGGTGTTCCGGGCATGTCCCACCGGGAGGAGACCCAGAGGAAGACCCAGGACACGCTGGAGGGACTATGTTTCTCGGCTGGCCTGGGAACGCCTTGGGATTCCCCCGGAGGAGCTGCTCCAAGTGGCTGGGGAGAGGGAAGTCTGGGCCTCCCTACTTAGGCTGCTACCCCCGCGACCCGACCCCGGATAAGCGGAAGAAGATGGATGGATGGATGGATGGATAGTTTTAGTATTAGTTTTAGACAAATCACCTCAACAATAGAACATTTTCCCCAAAATTTATGCCATTACTCAAGTTTAGTTTCTGAGTTCAAAACAGGATTGTCAGGAGTCCCGGCACAGACAATTATTATTATAAATGTTTTGCTTACCTCATGGGGTCTGTGGAAGGAACTTCATTGACGCATGAGCAGAGTATATAATTCAAATGATCACCTTACCCATAAAAGTACAATAAAACATTAAAAATGTTTCCAAGTCATAAAAAATACAGAACTACCAACGTCTCCAATCAAACCCTGATCAAGTCCACCTTAGGGACCTGTGGTTTGATCCTGTTGTCTTAGTTAAAATCTTCATCTAGTTAGTTTTTTGGGGCGTCCCCCTAGGTTTCTTGGATTTGTGCACATTTCAACAGGGGAAAGAGAAAATGTTTTGGTTAGATATATGCAAAAGCAATGTCGTTTGTATAGGTGTCAGTGTAGTTATCAATCATCTTTTAAATTATCCTTTAAATGCTATAAATTTCGTTTTTTTTTAATGCTATTTTTTTAATTATCTTTTAAATGCTATAAATGTCATCTTTTACAATCCCTCCTTTGAAACAGTTTAAATATAAACCTAGAACTTTAGAATCATAAAACTAAATTCCATTCCTATATCATTTTAATCTAAACAATCAACAATTACATAAATTTAAATCCCTTGTAATCAATCAAACAAACCAGTTATCTCAGTTCCAAGAGTAAAAGAAGAACAGATGTTTTTATACTAAAATTAAACATGTAGGAAGCTCTTCCTGTACAGGTCTCTTTTGCAAGTGAGTCCCTACTCACTGACCTGTAAAAACAAAAGATATGAAATATTAAAATTTCTACGTTTAAGAAATTTGAAATAGTTTTCATCTAAAAGCAGACTGCTAAAACTCATGATATCAACCTATGTGTCATTTCCTTGTATGTCTGAAAAATGAGTCTATGTGCGTGCTTATTCATGTAACAGCAAAATGCAACTTTGACCCCTGAAAACTGGCTATTGCATCACCATCATATACATCACATGCAAAACTGATATTTCATCTGGGCTCCAGTTTTCATTCAGTGACTTCTGACAGCTTTGACCACCACTGTAGCTTGACTAGCACCGCTCCTCCTTTTTGCCTGGGTACACTGTATGTTCAAGAGTTCAAAAGTTCATGAGTTCATTCAAAAGTTCTGTGTGCAGCATCACAGTCATACAGCAAGACTTGTCTGGATGTGTTTGTCTGTCAACTGGACAAGGTTTCACATAGCTCAGCTTGACCCATCTCAGTTTGTGTTCAGCTATGCGAGGCGCTTTTTAGTCCAGGCTCCACTTGAGGCAGTGTAGTTCTTTCAGGTGTTTTTCCATAAAAGTCACACTTGATAGTAGACTTGTATCAATTTATACATGTGAATATCTTATTTGGTTATCAAAAACCAGAGGTTCAGGATGTAAAAACCACAATGCTGTTTGTGTATGTGTCTGTTCTGATCACATCATGACACCTGTTTTCCAATCTAAATTGAGAATCACTTTTCTGATTCAAAACCCTATTAAATACAATTAAATCAATGTCTTTTAGCCAATCCTATTTTTGGAACATCTGTCAGCATTTACCCCTCAAACGAGCCATCCTGTTTGCACAAAAAGGGATTTCAAACCACTCTACAAAGTAAAAGCACTCAATTTCATAAAAATAAAAACACTAATTTGACTTGAGCCAAAACTCAAAACCAAATTTCCTATATACATTCATACATCCTTAAATTCCTAAATCCTTGCAGTTCACCACTATGCTTGTCATGCATAACCCAAAACAGTATCTATTTAATTAAATTCAATCAAGTATATGTAACAGCACTATTACCACTGAAGTCCTCTTAAGGCACTTCACAAAGCATACACAAAAGTCAACTTAGTACTAATAAAAGTATTTTCAAAATGGTTTTCCTTCTTAGAGACAGGTGGGGCCAACTAATTCTGAAATCTGATCAAGTCACTAACCGTGTTTGCATCTATTTTCAATTCAAACCCCGAGCGAACCCTTGAAAGTTCGCAAAAATGCAAACAAAAATCAATGCGAATCAGAAGTGTCTCCCTCAACTGGCCCGAAACGCATCCACCAGGCCATGCAAAGAGGCATTACATCAGACGTCAGCGTCATTACATCAGACGTCAGCGTCACGCATGTCTACAGTAAACAGGTAGTAGTGGTTGAAAACAGAACCCGACCACACATCTCGGCAAAATGTAGAGAATATTTCAGGTACAGTATGTGTTGCTATCGGGCAAGTTGTATTTATTCTGTCATGCCAACTAGTTTTAGCGATGTTACATGTTGTCCGGAGACGAAGTCACGTGACGTAAATGTTCGCTATGGCAGAACTGAGTCAGCAAATATGCTTCCATCTGTCGTTTTGTGCATCGGCTCTGATTCGAAGAAGTTAATTAGAATCGTGCCATTTTCCATTCAGCTTTTCTGATGCGATACTTCCAGATGCGTATCAAAAACCTTGATGGAAACACTGCTACTGTTCCACCTAGCCGTGTGTGTATGTGTGTGTGTGTGTGTGTGCGCGCACGTGTGTGTGCGCGTGTGTGTGTGTTTCACCCCAGGCCAAGGTGTGGTCTTCACAGATGACAACCACAACTCAGTGTCCCCTGAGGCACGAAACCGGTCCGTTGTTTGTTTTACCCAAAACGCAAAAATACCTGTTTTTAGCTCAGACAGTTTCACAGAAAAATAGTTTTAGTTCAGAACAGCTGGGCAACAAGCATTCTTCTTTTAAAGTAATTTTGCAGAGAATTTCCTGTTTCTCTCTCCAAAATACTGTAAAGTACAAACAACTGTTTTTGTCAGTCAGGTCCAGTTGTTCTGTATTGAACGCCTTTTTTGATTTTATCATGTCCTGGACGACTGAGAATCTTCACCAGCATGTCAGTCAGGTCTATTTCAAAAGAGTTAGCTCTATTTTTTTTCCTATCTTATTTATTTTTATTTATTTATTCGAGCATGGGTGCTTTTTAGGTCATCTATCTGACATCTTATATCTTTCTGCGTTGTGTTTTTTTCTCATTCATGCCTGCATTCAACATCACACACATACTCAAAACAATTTTAAAACAATCTGCGCATCTACCTATTTTTAGCTGAAACCGCACTCCGTATCCAATTCCAGATTTTTAACTAGATTTTTCCTCACACATAAGTTCTTGGTAAAAATCGTATCCAATTCCAGATTTTTGACAAGATTTTTTTCCTCACACATATAAGTTCTTGGTAAAAATCAATCTTAAAGCTCTTTATCCTATCGTTAAAATAGTCGTGTACATCATACTATTAACTTTGAAAAATAGGAATATCACTTTTTAAAATCATGAGGTCTAGGTTCAGCTTTGAACTAGTTCTGTACCGTATTTTTCAACGTACAAGGAATTCCTATTTATACTCACTGCTTGTTAAGTGTGTGATGTTCGGTCATCCGTCAGGCTGCCATGGTGGCATTGATTTCAGGCCTTGCTGGCCTGATAGAAACGATCGATCTTCCAGGGCTGTGAGACTAGCCATGCGCATGGACTTTCAGCTTTGCCTTCATCAAAAGCCATTGTGAACAGGTGTGAGGATCTGGGTTTCGGCACCAAGAAATGATGGGTTTTATCAAACCAAACCCTGCAGCAACTTTTCTACTAAAAAAGTAATCACACACATGACAAGAGTTAACAGTGGTATATTAACTTTGCAAAGTTGGGACCGTTCTCCTAAAAAGTCGGGAAACGCGTCCACTTTGAAAAAGCAGACATCCACCTTTTATTTGCTCAGTAGGGTGGATACGAAACAGGTTCGGACAGTTTTTACACAATAGCTTTTGGTCAGTTTTGGCCAAACTCAGGACCGACAAGTTCTGAAACAAAGGAAACATTCTTTGGTGCTTCTGTTATTTTCAGTAACAACATTGTTGTGTAAGACAACTATTTCTCAGGAAGTGACTAGATTTGTTTCATGTTATAAGTATTTTTAGATGATGTTATGAGTTTTTAGATGATAAACATAATAATACTCTAACAGTGCATTCCGGTAACTGTTTGCTTGGATCCGGTAACTCTCAGGCTTACTAATAATAAAATTCTGAACAAATATGACTGCCTTGAACTAATAAAACTTATATTGGATATGTAAACTGAAAATAATTACATAAACACTAATTTTAAACACAACAGTAACTTCTTAATATCACATACAATCTGCTGGCCCATTCAAGTAGCATTTCCACTTCTACCCTTAGAAAAATCCACGCCCCTAAAAGTCCAAAGTCCATCCAATGTATTTACCTGCTTCTTCCTTTTTGGGTTGCAATGGTTGCTGGTGCCCATGTCTAGCAATTACTGTGCAAGAGGCGAGGGACACGCTGGACAGGTCTCCAGTCCATCACAGGGACACATAGAGATAAATGAGACAAACAACCATTCACTCTCCACTCACACTTAGAGAGAACTTACAGTCTAACATGTATGTTTTTGGTCTGTGGGAGGAAACTGGAGTACCTGGAGAAAATCCACACATGCACGGAGAGAACATGCAAACTCCACCCAGAAAGGACCACCCAGCCGGGATTTGAACCGGGGTAACCTACTCGCTGAGAGGCGGCAGCTCTACCAGTTGTTCCACCGTGCTACCCAAGTCCAAAGTCATTGTGCAATTTTATAAAAAATAAACTCAAAAATATAATTAAACAGCACAACTAAGCTGCAAATCAGTTCAAAGTTTAAGTGGGTTAATAAATTTTTGATTATTTATCAAAAATACGAGAAATGTTTGTATATTATTCACATTACGTATCAAAACAGTGGGCCTCATGCACGAACATGTTCGTATTTTTATCCTAAATTTCTCCTACTTTTGTTCGTACGAAGCGTTAGTATACGAACATGCCACGTCAGATTCAACAAACTCTTCTATCCTCAGGAAAAGTGTGTAAATGGCTGCGTACGTATGATGAATTCCACCTGTTCTATCAACCTGCGCGTGCACGCGGAGAGGTTATTTACATAATCCCCACCCCTCAAAACACCATATAAGGCTACGTTTCCTGCCTCTGACAGCAGGACGGTCCGTTCATAAAATGACAGCGAAAAATAAAAAGAAGAACTGTACAGGTGCGGAGATTGAAGTTCTGCTCTCCTTGATCGAGAAAAGAAAATCTGTCCTTATTAGCAGCGTCACTCATGGGAGTAAATGACCAACTAAAGCCAAAGAATGTATGTTTATAATAAATGTGGACCTTAAAATATGCACGCGTCCTGGTGGCTCACTGGGTAAAGCAGTGCGCCGTTAGGTGCTCCTAACCTTATCGAGACCTCGTGGGTTCGATTCCCACAAGGTATGACTATTTTTTTTCCTTCTTTCTTTAGATTATTTATTCATTCCAGATTAAAAAGACTTTATGCTTCATTTCTTGTTGTATTGTAAATACTGTAGATTTCTTGTGTTTTTTAAATCTGGAATGAATTAAAAGGAGAAAAAAAAAACGTTGTCCCATGTGGGAATTGAACCCATAAGGTTCGGAACTGGGACGCAACGCTCTTCTCATTGAGCTATCTGACAGCTATGACTGCAACAGGAGGAGGTCAGTGTAAAGTCTGCGTTACCGAAGTATGCGTTACCGAGACAAATTAAACTTAAATTAATTCATAATTTAAGTTGGTTTCAGTTTGAGATCTTCATATTAATATTGTAGTGTTAGAAAACGGCATTGATAAGAGTCAGAGTCAGAGAGTCAGAGTCAGAGAGTCTTTATTGTCATTTGCACCGCATGTGGTACATGAGATGAAAACGAGATTATGTACACGAGGTCCCAGTTACATCCAACAACAATGAAAGAGAAAAACAGTAATAACATCTAGAACTAACTAAGAAAAGCATCAACTAGTAATACACTAAGCCTAATATAGTGGGAATAAACAGCAGCACGAACATGAGTTTGTATGAGCAGATGGTCACAGATGAATACAGCAACAAGAAAACAGATCAGCATCAGCATGATGTGATATTTTGCAGTGTTTATTTTTTTATTTTATTTTTATTTATTCATGAGTCTAACAGCCTCAGGGTAGAAGCTGTTCCTCAGTCTAGTGGTTCTACATTTGATGCTCCTCAACCTCCGTCCTGAGGGGAGTGGGGCAAAGAGTGAGTGTGCTGGGTGAGTGAGGTCTTTCATGATGCAGGTGGCTCTTTTCCTGCATCTGGAGGTGTAAATGTCTGTGATGGTGGGGAGACTGACTCCAACAGACTTCTGTGCAGCCTTCACCACTCTCTGCAGAGCTTTCCTCTCTTCAACTGTGCAGCCTCCATGCCACACGTTGATGCTGGAGCACAGGATGCTCTCCACTGCACACCTGTAGAAGGAGGTGAGGACTGGGCTGCTCAGACCAGCTCGTCTCAGCCGTCTGAGGAAGTAGAGTCTCTGATGACCTTTCTTGATCAGGCTGGTGGTGTTGTTGCTCCAGCTGAGGTTATCATTCATGTGTACACCCAAGTATTTGTAGCTGGAGACCACTTCCACTGCAGACCCACCTATTTTCAGTGGGGCATGGGTGTGTTTGTTCCTTCTGAAGTCCACAATCATCTCCTTTGTCTTCTTCACATTCATGTGAAGATTGTTCTCTTTGCACCAGCTCTCCAGGTGTTCCACCTCCTGTCTGTAGCTGGACTCATCATTGTTTGTAATGCATCCCACCACCGCTGTATCATCTGCAAACTTAACAATATGACAGCCTGGAAGTGTGGCTGTACAATCATATGTGAGCAGAGTGAACAGAAGGGGGCTCAGCACACATCCCTGAGGAGAGCCAGTGCTAAGGGTTATGGTGGAGGAGGAGAAGTTGTGGATCTTCACGGACTGTGGTCTGTCTGTTAAGAAGTCTAGTACCCAGTTACAAATAGAGGGGCTTAGTCCAAGTGTAGATAGTTTGTCTATCAGAGTTTGGGGGATCATGGTGTTGAAGGCAGATGTGAAGTCCACAAAGAGCAGACGCACGTATGAGTCTTTCTGATCCAGGTGGGTGAGAGCAGTGTGGACCACGGAAGAAATGGCGTCCTCTGTTGATCGGTTCTCACGGTATGCGTATTGATGAGGGTCCTCATTGATGTTGACGGTTGCCTTGATGTGGGACATGACCAGTTTCTCAAAGCATTTAGCGACTATCGGGGTGAGGGCCACCGGTCTATAGTCATTCAGACCAGTCACTGTGGAGCTCTTTGGGACTGGGATGATGGTCGCGGTCTTCAGGCAGGTGGGAACTAAAGCTAGATTCATACTTGACGCGTCGCGCAGCGCGCGAGGGTGTGCCCTCCAAAAGTGACGCAATTTCACAGTCCCCGCCCCTGCGCGTTGGCCCCGCGCAGGGGATTAGCGCGTGCCGTGCACCTCTGAATTTTTGAAACTCCGCAAGCCTAGAGCGCGCGCCGCGCTCAGTGACGTACGGACTGGGCTCAAAACAAGATGGACGCTTTCGAAGCTGCTCTGGCTGAACTCATCCGCATGTATCGCCATTTGTATGATCCCTCGATGTGCAACTGGCACAGAAGCGATGCAGAAGGAGGAAGAAAAACATGCGGGATCGCTTCGTGAAGGCCAAGAAGAGGGTGATCAGAAGTGGCGATCCTGGCACCAACAAACCGGTACCAATCCTCGTTGTGGAGCTGAGTTGGCTGTCGAGTTTTATAAAACACCGAGAAAAGGACACAAATATGGAAAAAGAGGTAAAAATGAAAGAAAAAAAAAGTTAGTACTGCTTTTATTACAGCTAGCTTAGCATGGAATACAGCAGGCCATGCTGTGCAGCCTGCCGTGTTGTTTCCCCTTTGTAGTCATAGATATAAACAATAAACTGTGAGAATGAATGACCAAAACATGGCTTAATGAAAATATAAATCAAGCTGCTGACCAGTAAATGTGAAATAGTGGAAATAGCTATTTTAGATCTGCACAGCTCAACTGTAAACAAATTTAGCCTATATGTGTGTTGATGCTTCACCTTCTGTTTATTAAGCTAACAATTACACAAACATTTGTTTTTATTTAACACATATGTGCATTGTATCCGTTACCGTACAGCAGGCCATGCTGTGCAGCCTGCCACGTGTTGTTTCCCCTTTGCAGTCATTGATATAAACAATAAACTGTGAGAATGAATGACCAAAACATGGCTTAATGAAAATATAAATCAAGCTGCTGACCAGTAAATGTGAAATAGTGGAAATAACCATTTTAGATCTGCACACCTCAACTGTAAACAAATTTAGCCTATATGTCTGTTGATGCTTCACCTTCTGTTTATTAAGCTAACAATTACACAAACATTTGTTTTTATTTAACACATACTGTATGTGCATTGTATCCGTTACCGTTTCATTTTGTACTGATGGATGTCAATGTCTGTTTTTTAGCCTGAAGAAACACCACAGAGCCAAGCACAGGACGATACATGGTGCCTCGACCAGACTGTCACCCCTATCGACCAGACCCTCACCACCATCGACCATGAGTACATCACACCCATCGTCTCTCACAACCTCACGCCTACTGGCCATGAAACTGGCAGTACTTCAAACGCAGGGGTTTTTCCTCTGCGCAGGTCCTCCACGCCAATTCCTCCCTGTCCAACGGTGCCCATACCCGTACCACCTCGACACTTGCCAGGGTCAAGCAGCAGTAGCAGAAGCGACAGCCCTAGCATCAGCTCACTCAGTTGGTGTTGGTGAAAACTTTTTATACTTTTATACTACTATGAAAAAGTACTATGCAAAAACTCAGGACAGTATTACACTTTATTTCATTTTATGTTTATTAAATGTTGGTGAAAACTTTTTATACTTTTATACTACTATGAAAAAGTACTATGCAAAAACTCAGGACAGTATTACACTTTATTTCATTTTATGTTTATTAAATGTTGGTGAAAACTTTTTATACTTTTATACTACTATGAAAAAGTACTATGCAAAAACTCAGGACAGTATTACACTTTATTTCATTTTATGTTTATGGATATTAAATGTTGGTGTTGGTGAAAACTTTTTATACTTTTATACTACTATGAAAAAGTACTATGCAAAAACTCAGGACAGTATTACACTTTATTTCATTTTATGTTTATGGATATTAAATGTTGGTGTTGGTGAAAACTTTATACTTTTATACTACTATGAAAAAGTACTATGCAAAAACTCAGGACAGTATTACACTTTATTTCATTTTATGTTTATTAAATGTTTTAGTGTTTAAATAGTTATTGTTGCACTGAGGGACAGAGAGAAATGCAATTTCAATCCTGTGTATGTCCTGTACATATTACTGTTTTGAGAATAAAGCTGACTTTGACTTGACTTTGATTCAAATGATACATTTGTAATGCACAATTACACATTTATCAATTATTTTTAGACAGCATGCCATTTTTGCACACATTAAAATCAAAACACTATTTCTACAGGTTTCTCCACATTCCACTTCACATTCCTGGTGAAATAAAGGCTACTACACATTGAGATTTTTCGTGTCAGGTAGCAATGCTTCATTTTAATGCAATATGGGACTTATATTTACAATGCCATTTCAGGTTTCCAAATAATTCTAACATCTAATGTTCTTACAGTTATAAAAAAGTCTTTCATACCAAGTTTTATGTAATACAACTGTTAGTGGCTTTGTAAATACAATATGCAAACAAAACAGACGGAAAGCTGAAGTGGATATTTCAATGTAGTTTCATTTTATTTAAAATCATTTAACATTCAAATACATATAGCAATATACAATATAGCTTGGCACACCTCAGAGACTATCAGGGAAACCGTAGTTGCACCAAGTTTGTAGCTGGCTGCTACACTTCTGGCTGCTACCTGAAGCCAGGATTCTTAAAGTCACTGCCAAACGCTCGGGTAATGTCACAGGGCTGCTGTGGGTCCTTCCATGTCGTATGAAAGGCGAAATACGATGTAGCAGGTCATCAAATCGGCGTGCAGACATGCATGTTATATTCCCCACCAGTACGTCTCTGACAGTGTAATGGCCGAACATACCATCTCCTTCTGCGTCTTCTTCGTCTCATTAAAATTGCAAGACACAATAACTGTTGTTCTATTATAATTTGCTCCTCTAATAAAGACAGTTCAAGAATGAAGCGAGCGGGAAGCCATTTTATTTGTGTTGTGACGTCAAACAGTTCTTCTTCTACGGTAGATTTCTTCTTCTACACCCTTTCTTGTAACATATGCACATGTTGTAGAGGCTACTTCCACCTGCTGGCCCGTAAAAGAACAGCACTTTGCCATGCTCCGCCGTGCGTCAACCATAAAGACAGGGGCGAAACTATGAACGCATTTCGCCGTGCGGCACAGTGCACGCGCGGCGCGCGCGCTCCAGCCTGCGGACCAAAGCGAAAGTCTAACTCAGCCTTAACTCCAGTGCAAGTGAGGTGGTGAAGATGTCAGCCAGCACCTCACAGAGCTGGTCCGCACATTCCTTCAGAACTTTCCCTGGGATGTTGTCTGGTCCGGTTGCTTTATGAGGATTAATCTTTCTGAGACTGCCTCTCACTTCTGCTGCGGACACCCTGAGATGCTCTTCATCTGGTGATGAGGTGAGTCTGGTGCTAGCAGGTCTGTTTGGATCATCAAAACGTGCATAAAACTTATTGAGGGCATCAGGCAGAGATGGGTCCCTGGGGCATTGTTTGCATTGTTTATACTTACCTGGCAGGGGAGATACCATGATCATGAAGGTGGTTCACCCAAAGTGAGGCTCAGCCATTGCACTCCGGCTGTCTGACCTTTGTGAATTCCCCAAATGTGGGAATCTCAACTGCATAATTTGCAAACAATAACAAATTGATTTTAATTTAAATACTTTAATCCGTTAGTCATTATTGCATTTAAAATTATAATTCAACTTCAAACAGAACCTATTGTCAAAAACAATTGTGGTGCGTGACTTTTTTAAACCCTAAATATTTTCTAAATAACGAAATATGAAGTTATTAGTGGAGAAATTCCGTCTGGATGACAGCAGACCGACGCTCCTAAAATATACGACAGGTCCGGACCACTCGTAAATTTTGTTCGTATCTGAAAAAAATCGTAGGATACGAAAACATTGTTGAATGCCACAAATGATCCTAAATCACTCGTACGCACAGTTTAAGAACAAATCTGTGCGTACGAACGGTTCGTGCATGAGGCCCAATGTCGCTAAATTTTCAACAGCAATCAAAATGTCAAAGAAAGTCCAATTTACTTTAACAAAAAGCTTCTCATTGCTTCTCGGGCTTCTCAATGTCCTTAGTTGGACAACCGAGAATTGAAGCACTGAGGGCAGAGGCCATCGAGACTGGGGCAGGAGCGAGCGAGTGGTGGGGGTGTGCGCCAAGCTAACCAGGCAGGTTGCACGCGAGCAGGAACCCACAGCCAGCCACCATGAACGGACGGAGGAGACGCCTGGAGGTTCCACATGTGGAGTCAGACAACAACGAGCAGGACGATTAATTCAGCGGAGAAGAGTCAGCTCCGAACCGTGAAAAGTAAGGAGGGGGTAGGATGCTTCACAGAAGCAGAGCATTTACAGTACTAATGTAGGTAAACGTAGATGTTTAACAACCTGTTAAAATGCACCAACATGCAGGAAGTGGCATCTACTTTATTCAAAAATTTCTGGGGGAGGACCC
>JBBPBX010041371.1:13090-28901 GCA_038048925.1 Garcialebias charrua
CCTTATTTTTGTTCCAAATCAAGCCCTGCCTAAAAACCAAACATGGCTATCAGTAGCAAAAGACCAGCTAAAAGTGTAAAAAGACTAGCTAGAAGCTAGAAATGGTACATTAAAGTGTGTGTGACATCATTTTTGAACTTTGCATAAAAGGACACAACATATATATCTTGTATCATTCAACAATGTTTGTTGTTGCAAACAAAATGATAAATGAATGAAAATTTGTTTCAAAGTGAGTTTATCTTGCTAAATTTAAAAAAAATGAAGCCGTCCCACCCGCGCGCGTGCACATAGCGAAACTACTTTTTTAAATCAAGCTGATTTGACCATTTCGTGAATTTAGGAAAGGTTAAGCTCAGACACATCTTTGCTATAATTTTCAGCAAACAAATAATTGTTTTTACCGTGTCAATCTTGTAAAGTCTTTCCGTGCTCGCTCGCTCCTGTGGCCGCCATTTTCAGCAGGGCGGTGACGCGTAACATAGGCGACGCGTCAGCGGTGATGCATAAAATATGCGACGTATACGGAGATGCAACACATTTATGGATTTTTCCACTTTATTGGACATAATTGGACTTTGCGACATATAGGGCAGTGCGACTTTTCACCCAGAAAATACGGTACATTTATAGAGGAAAATGTTGCTGTTTTGTTTTTAGAATTTATTTTTGAAGTCAACATTTCTCAAAGCAATATTGGCTAGAACTAGTGAAGTGTTTCAGTGGCTGTTTTAGTTTTTGTTTGCTAACTAATTTTCTTTAAGTTGGGTTTTCTATGCCTGAACCTAAAAAACTTATCAAAAAGAAAAAAAAAATCAAAAATGTTTGTCTTGTGTGGCTCTGACCTCCACACAGGACATGAACACTAACAACTGAACAGCCAATCAGAGTGACCCTATTTACTGAAAAAGCTATTTTCACATCCCTCGGGTGTGACGGAGCTGATGCTGCGGGACACACTGACAAAACAAAGGTGACAGAAATCCACAGACGCTCCCGACAGCTGACCATTTTTGTGCGTTTCTCTGCAACAAAAACACCAAAGTTCATCACCTTCTGGTGGTTTGTTGGCTTTGTTTAGGTTTCTATTTGTGTGTGCAGTCACACACACACACACACGCCACAGGATGTCAGGTGGTCCAGCTTTGTGTCCCCACCTGTAGGACATTCTCAAAAATACAAAGAAAGGGCACCGTATGTGTCAGCTTTATCAGCTTCTGTTTGACTCGAATTTGTAAATCCTTCTCTTTCAGCCATGCGGTTTTGAAAGATGAGTGAGTGAATTAATTTGCATTGTGTGTGGAAATGCAGTGAGACCCTTTGACAGTTTTTACAGGCCTCAATAGTTGACGTTGTCAATGGTGTTCAGGTTTTACTGTTTGTTTCTGAGTGCTTAAACATGCTCTTGTGGAATTTTATGAGGGTGGGGAACCACAAGGATTTGTGATGCTTTGTTGTCTTTCATAAACTATGGATTAAAAGATTCTCCCAGTCTACTATTCTTTTTAGTTCATATTACCTTCGACCTGGGGTCACTGGTGAAGTTTCAAAAGGACATGCACAAAAGAACAATTGTCAAAGAGGAGCTAAATGAGTTCAGCAATGAGCCAAGATCTGTACCTGAGATCTGTGCGGGCCTCAGTCTGGAGCATGAACCCGGCTGATGCATGCTGTAAACCGGGGTCTCCCCCTCACTGCCCTGTGAGGTCACAGCACCTGTTCTTGGTAATTGCTGACAGGTGACGTAAAACCTCCACTTGTTTTCCATAGCGTAAAGTGGAGGGGCCTCCTTTCCTTCCAACAACTCACGCTGCCTGTTTGCAGCAAAGGGTTTGAACCTTGACCTACCTTTCAAAGCAAGTTGTAAAGACAAAAATAAGTCTAAATATATACAGTATGTAGAACATTACATCGTCAGCCAGAGCATTGCAAAGAGTGGCTACAAAAACCAGTTTCAAAGCTGAACAGTCGTCAACCACCTCCTCTACATAGATGACATCAAGCTATGCGTCAGAAATGAGCGAGCTAGCTGATCCACCTCACCAGAATATACAATAAAAACGGGAATGTTACTTGGACTGGATAAATGGAGTCAAATGATATCAAAGAGAATGAAGATTATCACAAGGAATGAAGTTGGACTATCTGGAGGCAATATTTCAGATGTTCAAGTCAGTAACAGACATCTTGGAATCCCACAGGCAAATGGAAACCATGATGTCTCAGGCAGCAGAATCACAATGTGGAAAAGGTGGAACAAGAGGAACCTGCATGTCATGTTCCACCAGCAAATGAATGAAATACAGCTAAATGTAAGATGCAGGCAGGCAAAGCACATGGAACACTACAACCAAGAACTGGAATAGTGTACAGGAACATCTATGCCAACTACAGGTTGGATATCTCATAGTCAAAGTGAAAGACCTCACTAATGGTTCAAGAAGGACTAAGACACTGGGGGCTTTAGATCCAGACTGACACACAGTTGGTGGCTAACCAGCTGGACATTAGGGCGGTTGACAGTAAAAGGGAGTGTGATTGATGTAACAATCCCGAAGGACTGTAACATCAAGAAGGAGGAGTGCATTAGGCTCAAGAAAGTTGTGGAGTGTCAACACCAATGGTGGTGCGAGTGGTCCTTTGGAGCACTTGGGGCTGTGGCCCTTAAATTGATGAGTGGCTCCAGCAGATCCAAGGAACAACCTGAGAGATCTCTGTCCAGAAGAGCTCAGTCCTATGAACAAGATACTAAAGAGGACCCTGAGGCTCTCAGAGTAGAGTTCCTGAGTTTGGTTTTGTTTGTGTTGTTTAACGCTGAGCTGTTTTCACACATAAGATAATCTTAGCACTGAAAAATGCTTAATTTTCACAAGTTCGTTTCAATTCAATTCAAAAATACTTTTATTAAGCCCAAAGGGAAATTAAGTGTTGTCGTAGCTCATCATCCTGGTTTCATTCATGAGTTGTTATAGATGCTGATAGCTGTGGGCAGGAAGGATCTCCTGCAGCGAATCTGAAGAATCTGGCCTCAGATACCAATCCGTCCACCGGGATCCAGCTTGCTGTCAGACCCAACGGGCTTCTTGGTCCTCCTGGGCAGCAGGACTGCCCAAATGCCAGGCAGAATTCCTCCCTGAGCGATGGTCACTCCTCCCAGCAGTCTGCTGAACTCTTTGTCAACACAGACAGACAGTTGAAGGTGCCGGGGGATGATCCCGGTCCTCCTATTGTCACAAGCCAAGCTTCCCACCAGCTCCAGGATCTTGGCAGTCAGGTATTCGAGCACCACCGCCAGGTTGACGGGAATTCGTCCATGGCACCTCCTTTTCAACTCATTTGGGATTTGGGGCTGTAGTTGAAGTATTTTAGAGGCAAAACAGCAGTGGGTTAACTTTAACCCCCATGCTGCTTTGGACCTTTCATAAATCACACACCATGACTGGAGAAGGTATCTCAGACCAACTCCACCATGCTTTGAGAGAAGATTTCATAAATGTAAGAGGCTTTGGATGATTAGAGCTGTTTGTTCTGATAAGGACTTTAGAAAAGTGTGACCAAAACTAGAATTATCAGTGAGTTGGACTCGGACAGTAAAACATTGCCATGAGGATTTTTACTCTGTTACTTCGGCAATTTAATATACAGGGGGTTCCCGATTTACGACAGAGTTCCGTTCCTACGCCCGTTCGTAACTCGGATTTCGATGTAAGTCGGAAAACACATACACACTGGCCGCTCCATATACACATACACATACATGTACGGTACTGTACAGCTACCAAGCACTTCGCCTATCCTAACACATTACCCTACATAATTATCAAAAAACACATACAGTACATTTGGAGCCATAATGAAGGGAAAAAATAGTTAATTTCTTACTGGGAGCTGGTGAATTCTTCCTCCGTCTGTTAGCATGTTAGCTCGTTGCACCTCCAAGCTCTGCAGCTTCTTACTGCTTCACACGATCCACAGCGTTTACAGCAAGGTCTGTCAGGACATGATTACCTGCAGTGTTCCGTCAGTGAGGACTGAACTTGGAAAAAGGGCCTTCTCCTACTCCGCTCCTGCTTCATGGAATATCTTACAAAAAGATCTGAAGCTCTCGACCTTGACTTCTCTAAATGGTTTTCAGAATCTGTTGGAATCCTGGCAAAAACCAATGCAGATTTGTTCCTGTCTTTGATTTTATACGTCTACCTTATAATGTTTTGCTAGTTTTTTGATACTTTGTTAAAAGGAGGAATGTGTATGTATGTATATATATATATATATATATATATATATATATATATATATATATATATATATATATATATATATATATATATATATATATATATATATTTTTCTCTCTCTTTTGTTTTCTATTGTTTATTGTTTGATTGTTTATTGTTTAAGGAAATTCTACCATTGCTGTTCATTGTTCTTTAGTTTTAGCAGGTCGCTTTCGTAAATGAGCCCATGAGGTTCAAAAGATTTACCTGACTAAATAAAGGTTGAATGAATGAATGAATGAATGTTAGCATGTTAGCTCGTTGCACCTCCGGTCCAGTTTGCTGTTTCTGCCATCTGGTGACACCGCACCTTTTTTTACGACGTAAAACCGCCGTCAGCTCTGTCCAGTAAGGTCTACACCTCCGCTGCTTTGCTGTTTGTGCCATGAAACTCGGTCCAGAGCGGGTCTCTCTCTGTGTTTTTCCGCTGCGTCAAGCTACTGCTACTTCTACCGTCAAACAGGAAGTTATCAAAATAATAAATAAATAAAAATGTTTTTTTTAATGAGACGCGTGACATAACCCCGAAACGTCGTAAATCGAGGCCGTCGTAACCCGAGGACTACCTGTATTTCACATGGGTTAAACAGATTTGAACAATTTTCCACCACTAAATGAATTACTGTAGGTTTTTATTCAAACTTTTAGTGGATTTCATTTTACGAACTACATTTTTAACAAAGTAACGTACAGAGCTTAGTTGTTATGATGTGATTTGCCTCTTGATATCTCTGGGAGTCAAATTGTTCTTGGACTACACATCAAAGAGACGTTTATCCAATATTTTTTATCACCACTCAAATGGTGCTCCCCCTTTGCCGTGTCAACGTAATGATGTCTTTTCAAGGCTGGCTGGGCGAGGACAGCAGCCAGTAGATATAGGTAAATGGCTCAGGCCTCCAGCCAGCTGCGAGCCTAATAGCATCTGCTTTAAACATTTTAGAGAAACAGACGAAGAAACCCTCTTTTCTCCTGAGCTCTGGTGCACTAGCTTTTGCATGCCTCTTTAGTAAGGGGATCCACAGATGGCCCATGTCCTGGCAGGTTTACAAATGTGAACTCCCAACAGCACAGATCTTCTTATAGTGTTACTTTAAGCTGAAAAGTGGGACTTTTTCATGCTCAGAGTAAACAAGACAAGCCAAACACAAAAGGAGTCCCTTTTTTTTACTATATGAGGCAGAGAAGAAAGAAAAACAGCTCTTTGTCCAAGAACAGGCAGACAAAACAAGCTCTTCACACCTGAGTGTGTCTTCTCTTTGGAGTTCTTCACATCTATTGTCATCAGGCGTTATCTAAACTATTCAATAGACATGAAAAGATTATTTCATGTCCTCTGGGACTAGGAGGAGGCTGGGGGTAGGTATGGACAACTTGCCTTTCAATCTTTGTCTGAACCCGGTGACAAAACCTTGTCATCTGTTTTTCCTCAGGTTGTGTCTTGTATGAACTCGGCTTCAAAGGTTTTTCTCTGAGCGTCCGCGAAACCATCTTTAAATGAGACATTTGTCTGCGCCGAAGAATCCAAACCTTTTTTTTTAAACTACCTGAAGTCATTGTCTTTTAATCTAATCTCAGTGTTTGGTCTGTTATCAGTAGAAAACTCAAACAGGACCACAGATACACTTGGACAGGTCTCCAGTCCATCACAGAGATAGATGCACAATGCAGCAAATTGATTTTATTGGATCAGTCATCAGCTTTTGACGTCGACCACAAATTTCTGCTACATCGACTGCAACATGTTAGAAATTTCTGGAGCTGTTCTTGCTGTAAGTGGTTCTAATGTAAGCTCTGCCCTTTAAGCCACTCCTATTGGGTTTATCCCTGCGCTTCGCGCCAACGCTTACACTCATAGAATCTGGGGTTACAATATGTAACCAACGTTTTCTTCCTATCTGAGCAACAGAATGGTGGTTGAGCTTTGCAGATCAGTTCATTCTGTTTTTATTTACATTTAGCATAAGTCCCAACAATTTCATAAATGGGGTTGTAGTATTTTATGAGACTTTTGTAGGAGGCTGTGACCCTAAGCTGATTCTGATGTGCAAAAGAGGAGTTGGAAGCTACACCAGCATTACGGTGCAGAATAAAATGGAGGTATAAATCGTTATATCACAAAAATTGCCCGATTTAGTGTGTCACAAAAATAGAAATGTCAATGCAAAGACTGTTAAAATCTTGTAAGAAGAAAAACAAGTTATATAGAGAGTTTGTTAGATTTCCAACAAAAGAGATTAAATACAAGGCATATAAAAACAAATTGACAACATTAATAAGACAAGTTAAGAAAGGATAGAGCAAAACTATGGAACAGTTTGGACGAGGAGTTAAAAAAATGCTGTACAATAAACCAATTCAAAACAGTTGATAAAAAAGAATGATTAACTCTTATACTGTACACTTTTGAGTTGTTAATGGGAAGAGTGGTATATTGTTTGCAACTTGTTTTGTTAATTCAATGTATACGGCCATGATATTTTTGTAATTACAGGTGGTCCCCGACTTACGAGCGCCCTGACCTACGAGCGTTCGACTTTACGAGATTATCATAATTAATAAAAATATGAAATTAAAAAAAAAAAAAAAATTTTTTTTTTTTTTTTGGGTTTAAATGTTCTTAATTTCATGTGTTGCAGCTGTGAATGTTTTAAATGGCTTTATATATACGTAAAGTATCATTATTATCATTTTTTTAAATAATTTCGTGCTTTTTTGAACACTGCCGAGACTGGAACTAATGAATGAACTGGTATTCCGGTACTGCCGAAACTGGAACTAATGAATGTAAAATGGCGGAGCCGCCATTTTACATTCATTACTTCCGGTCTCGGTCGGCACTCGGCAGTCGGCTTTTGGAGGACTGTTTCTCCCATAAGAGCATGCCTCATACGGATAAATTAACTGGAAACACTCCCTGAACTCTGTGAATGTCTCAGGACTGGAGCAGCAGCCGCGGAGCGCCGCGCGAGACCAGCAGCTCATGGTATGAGCTAAGCTAACATGCTAAACCGGACCCCACCAGAGCTGTTGCTTCGACAGCCGGCTTTGTGCGATCAGAGGTCCCTGGAGCTCGCCTCGATGTCGGACTGGAAGCCGAAGACATCGGGGGACAACGAGCTAACTTGGAATAACAAAGCCGACAGCATTTTTGGAGATGCAGATAAACCGGACTGCCCGGAGATGTCTCAGGCATGGAGAAGCTGCGGACTGGATTAGCAACGAGCTAACATTAGCCTCGTAGCTGCACCCTCGTAGCTCTCCGACAGCCGGCTTTGTGCGATCAGAGGTTCCTGGAGCTCGCCTCGATGTCGGACTGGAAGCCGAAGACATCGGGGGACAACGAGCTAACTTGGAATAACAAAGCCGACAGCATTTTTGGAGATGCAGATAAACCGGACTGCCCGGAGCTGCGGATTCGGGGGAGCTAATGCTAACAGATGCAGCTGATGGCGGCGCAAGCAGACGGCTTTCGGTAAGTTATTAAAACTTTTTCTGTATGAAGTTAGGATACTAACAGTCCTTTCTGTCTGGACTAGACAGTTGCACTGCACTTTGACTGCACATAGAGCGCGCGGAGGGGGGGCGAGAGACGACATGTCTGTCGTGTGAAAACAAAAGGCAGAGAAAAGCACTGTTGTACCGAAAAAACTGTACAGGTATGTGTTTATAGATGAATGTGTGGTGTAATGTGCTAGCTAACTGCTTGTAAATAAAGTGTTGTGCATGTTTAAGGATCAGCATGTACGCTTGTTCAGTCTCATGTTGATAAACGGGTGTGCGCCGCAGCGCTAGCGTCTTTTTTCTATTTGCGAGCAAAGTTCCGGTTTTACGAGATAGCCACTGCGGGCCGTTCCGATGTACGAATTTTCGGTTTACGAGCAACTCATAAGTACGGAACTCGCTCGTAAGTCGGGGACCACCTGTATTGAGAAAGGGGGCAGGTCTATACAAGATTTTCTTCTTCCTGCTCCCTCTTCACCCGTGTAAATAAGTGTTGTCAGAGCATGTGTTTGTAAACTGATGATTTTTTTAATCGAGTGAATAAATTGATTGACTGTGACCCTAAGCTGATTCTGATGTGCAAAAGAGGAGTTGGAAGATTATTATTAGATGCCAGCATTACTGTGCAGAATAAAATGGAGGTAACAGTGACACCGAACGTTTCTTTTGCAAAGTAATCAACGACCAAAGGCAGTTAAGTTTTGAACAGATAAAATGACAAGTATAAAGACGTTGTTTTTATATGATAACCTTTATGTCAAGCCACGTTTGCCCTTTTGATACGGGGGGTGTTGATGAGAATGAATAAGGAAAAAGACCACTTCCAAAAGTACAAAGGTCTATGAGGAAGAACCGTAGTTTGAGGAGTGAACAAATTGTTTTCTGCCTTTTGTGTTTTAACCAAAACTGTCTGAATGTTTCTCACCACCCACAGCATTAAGTTTTAAATCAGAACTCCATATTTTATGTCATTCCAAGAAGCATTCTTGCCTCGACTGTAGGAGTGTTGGAACGGAACTGAGTCTTTAGTTACTGTACATTAAATGGTTCTGTTCTGGTCCCACGCACCTATTTGAGCAGGATATTCTGCAGACAGGCCACCTCGGTGAGTTCGGGCCACTCCAGGACGACACGGGTCGGAGTAATTTAGGTTTGGAACCAACAATTTGTATTCAGATTTAGACTTATTTGACCGTTCATTTGCCTGAAATATGTCATCGTTCATGGGTTTTATTCAGAGAAGACTTAAAGTCATGATTATTAACACAGAGGGTTTCCTTCTCTTTTCTGTTTTTACAGTCAATCATTTTCATAAGGGATTATAATTCACTTGGACAGGAGGTTTCTGGATATATAGACTACGCCCACAGACTCAACACTCAAGACCTTGAACCATATTTCAGCAGAAGAAAAAGACTCATGCCAGGACGTTCCGATTTATGGTAAGTCACATTTTCTTGTAACGTTGGTTGTGGAGGCGTTCCTTCTGTTGGACCAAGATTTCCAAACCTTCCATCCATCAATCGTCTTTACCTGCTTCTTTCTTTACGGTTTGCGGGGGTCACTGGTGTCCATGTCAGCCATCACTGTGGGAGAGGTGGAGTACACTCTGGACAGGTCTCCAGTCCATCACAGAGACACCTGGACAGGTCTCCAGTCCATCACAGAGACACATGGAGACAAACAACCATTCACTCTCGCTCTCTCACCTAGAGACAATTTAGAGTTACCAATCAGCCTAACATGCATGTTTTTGGTCAGTGGGCGGAAACTGGAATACTCAGAGAAAACCCATGCATGTAAACTCCACCTAGAAAGCCCCCCGGCCCAGATTTGATCACCCGCTTCAAACGTTATCAACCATTAAAGGGCCATTATCAGTTATTATCATCCCCATACGTAGCGGTCAGATTGCCCCTCCTGTACCTCCTATGTTGTTAGCGTTGGTAGCAATGACAACAGGCTCCGTTTTTAGCTACGTGTTAAAGTTTATAGTAAAGGGTCTGACATTAGGTTTAGGGTCTTGGTTAGGTTTAGGCACAAGGGTAAGGGGGTTAAGTTTAGGGTTGGTCCACTGGGTCAGGTGTAAGGTTAGGTTTAGGAAAAGGGTTATATAAGCTGAAAAAAAAACACACTTCCGGGTTTACGGCAACACGCTGCCTACTCACAGCGATAATAATGAAAATACTGTTCCTTTAAACCTGCTAGGAGGTAGGTTGGACAGTTTCACCGCTACATATGGGGATGATAACAACTAATAACGGCCATTTAATGGACTGAGAACATCCAAAGCCGCTGATTTGATCCAGTTACCAGCTCGCTGAGAGGTGGCAACTCCACCAACTGTACCACCGGGCCACTCCTGCTTGTAAATATTGTTTTCTCAAATGATTGAGGTGGCCAAAGATTAATGCAGGGGGTCCCCGACTTACGAGCGAGTTCCGTTCCTACGACTATCTCGTAACATGAAATCTCGTATGTCGGAACCCGAAACACGTGTTGCTCGTAAGTCCGGATTTTCGGTCGTAAGTCGGAAAATTTATGCTAGCACTACTACGAACACTCGTTTTTCTTCACAAACGTTCATACTAGTTCATAAACATGCTCAGAAACTTGTTTCCAAACGGTTAGCTAACACACTTTCATCTAAAAACACACAAAAGTGCTGTATTTTCTGTATGTTCTTTACAAATTTACTGTTCGTTAGTGAGCTCGTAAGTCCGGAACCTCGTATGTCGATGCGCTCGTAAGTCGGGGATTACCTGTATATGGTAACCAAGGCCACCACTGACCACCCCCTGGTTCCGCCATTGTGCCTGGTGGTGGATAAAATGGCTCCCTCCACACACCAGGATCCATCAGTCTGTTCTGCCCTGGTCAAGACAAGAAAAACCTCCCTCTGATCTTCTCCACAGTGTAACTCCTCCCCCCCCCGTGAACATCTTGCACCAAAAACATTAAGGTTAACATTCCCAGTTCAGGTCCAATCCAGATCTCCAACATGACAAACATTCACTATTCCCTCAGCAATGGGAGGCATCGTCGCCCTGCGTGTTTAAATGTTTCAAGTGGAATTTAGTTAAAACGGCTCCCGGTGAATTTGTGTGGACGTGAGCTTTGGAGTTTTATTTACAAACGATGTTTCAAACTTTTGGTGATTTTCATACCAACAAATTTCATGTTTACTTCCTGTAAGGATTCTGCTTTCTGCGCTGCAGAGTCCTCCACATGTATTATAATATTTCCATATACGGTTGCTGCGCTCATCAGAAAATGTTGAGCACATGCCCAGCCTCCAACCGTACCACGCTTTTAACCGACCGTTGTTTCTCATGAGTCGTGTATCACCTGCTCCTCTAAATCTGACCCAGCCATTCAACCTTTATTTACACAGGTTAGTCTCGTCGAGCCTCAAGGACTCATTTACAAGAGAGACCTGTCAGAAGCAGCGTAGAGCAACAGTCCATGTGTGTAATGACGTTTAAATGAATCAGAAACTTGAGTTCCAGTAAGTTTATACCAACTGGTGATAAACTATAAAAAGGAACGTCCTCTTCGTGGAATCATTTTTGTTCACGTTGAATTTCTCTAAACGAAGAAGCAGCAGCAGCGTTAGTTCCTGCCATCCACTGTTATGAGTGGATCTGAGATTCACTGAGTACAGGGACCCACCGTGTTCGGTTCCAGAGTCAGTTTGACGGTTTCAACCCAAACTCACACTCGTGAACTGCTGACCTGACAGGTGGAAGCTAAAGTCCACGCTGTATCTCTCGCTGAGGCATCTTTATCATTCTCAGTCAATCATGAAGCCTGTTTACATACAGTATATGGCTGTCAGCAAATCACCTGAGCCAAAACCATTCCCACATTCCACACACTCGTGCACAGTAACATGTTAGCAAGATTTCAGGTACGTGTGAGGAATCCCAAAAGGACAAACACAACAGTCGGGGGTGAGAATGACTTGTACATGATTTAGTCAAGAGTTCAGCCAAATGGCAGACGGCCTGTTGAACCGCAGTGTCCCTGTTCACATCAGTCCTGAACTTTCTAATATAGACACTTTATGTTGTAACATCTACAAATTATAAACTTAATTGCTTTAATGATCTTTTAAAACCAAAGGTCTAGCATTGCCTGAAGGAATGCATATCGCCCGCTGCCTTTCATACCAGAGTTTAAACTAAAATCGTCTCTTGATGAGAAGCTGCTTTGGTCAAACCTTGAAAAGGACGATCTGCACGATCTTATGCAACATTGTGAGATCTCATAAAATTTGTTATCACTCAGAGAATGGGCCACCACATTCATTTTTACTCGGTGTCTGTAAAATTATAGCTAATCCTTTGCTTGATGAAGTTTTACGGCCTATAAGTCACAGTTTTTTTTACTAATTTTCATGTCCTGCGACTTATGGGGCGAAGCAACATGTTTATGGATGTTTTCCCATATTTTTAGACCAATTTTTGGCTCAGATATGACAGTTTCATTCATTCTACCTTATACAGTAATGTTTTGCTAGTTTTTTGATACTTTGTTAAAAAAATAAAAATAAAAAAACTTTCTTTTGTTTTTTTCTCTCTTTTGTTTTCTATTGTTTATTGTTTGTTTGTTTATTGTTTATTGTTTAAGAAATTCTACCACTGCTGTTCATTGTTCTTTAGTTTTAGCAGGTCGCTTTCGTAAATGAGCCCATGAGGTTCAAAAGATTTACCTGACTAAATAAAGGTTGAATGAATGAATGAATTCTGACGAAAAAATGGAGCAGTACCACTTTTGGCCGCTAGGGTCCACTGACCGTTCCCAGCTCATGTGTCGAACAGAAGCCTTCTCTGGTCGGACTCAATCTGCCGCAGCACGGCCTCCTGCTTTCTGGAGGTCTGAACTAGTGTTACATTTTTAGCAAAATAGCTCATGAACCACACAACAGATTTTGATGAAACTTACACAAAGTACTCACTGGATGGACATTTACAACGTTTTAGCTTTAGGAGATTTTTGAGCTAAAATTCGATTTATTTATAATTTATTTTCGTAGCGCGCGACCGTTTGGAAGACATCAAAGCAAAACAATTTAAATCCAGCAGATTTGACCATTACGTGAATTTATTAAGGAAAGGTTAAGCTCAGAAACACTTTTACTATAATGTCAGCCAACAAATATATTTTTTAGTTGTTTATATTGTTAAATTTTAAAGAAATTAAGCGTATCCGCTCGCTGCGCGTGCACGTAGCGAAACTACTTTTTAAATCCAGCTGATTTGACAATTACGTGCATTTATTAAGGAAAGGTTAAGCTAAGACACATCTTTGCTATAATTTTCAGCAAACAAATAATTGTTTTTACCGTGTTAAACTTGTTAAAGTCCTTACGTGCACGCTCCAGTGGCCGCCATTTGAAGCAGGGCAAAACACCAGCCCACATTTCGGGTTGTCGGCGGTGACGCGTAACATACGCGACGCGTCAGTGGTGACGCATAATAGATGCAACTTATGGGGCAAAGCGACATATTTATGGATTTTTCCAATTTATTGGACATATTGGACTAAAGCAATTATGGGGCGGAGCGACTTAAAGGCCGGAAATACGGTAGTCATAATGAATTGAGTTGACTCCAGATGTGAGTGATTTTTAGCGATTAGTTTCCAAGGGTTTTACTGAAATCAGTCCAGCGGTTGCTGAGATATTTTAATAACAGGCAAGAATAATTTTTGTTCGTTCTTGTTCTTTGGTGGCAGCAACAAGAAAAAGGCTCTAAACCAGGGGTGTCAAACTCACTTACAAAAGGGGGCCAAAATTAAAATATTTTTCAAACTAAGGGTTGGAGCACAGAACACACGGATATGCGCTGTGCATGCATTCTTAATGTTTCCTCCGTTTCTACTTAATATCACTGGAATATCTTTGAAAAATAGGAAAACAAATCTCCAACAGGTTAGCACTTCTATTAGCAGTACAGTGGGTGGAAGATATAAAAACAATAATTTGTTCAGATTGAAGTTCTGTATTATTGTTTTTTTTTAGTTTAGTTTAGATTCTTTATTCATTTCAAATTTAAAATTTAAAAGAACACAAAAAACTATTTACAATTCCATGTAAATAAAATTTCAAACATTGCATGAAATGAAAGGAAGCAGAAGAAGATAAAATCTTATTATGTCTGCCCCCTTTTTTTAACAAAATTAATTCAAACAGCAGTTCTGACAGCAGGCCAGAATACTGTACTCCATACATTACTCAGAATACAAAGGATGAGCATTTCTATGGTACCAGCACGTGTTGGAATTAAAGGGAATGAGATGGCAGATAAGTAAATCAGAGGTGAGAAGAATAAAAACTGAAGAAAGAATGGCAGAAAAGTGGGATGGAGAAAGAAAATGATATAAACAAACAAAAACAGAAAAACTGTTTGATCAAAAAGACAGTTAGAGAAATGAGAACTGGGACTTGTGTGGTGAGAAAACAAAAATAAGATGGTCGCTCGTCCTGAGCCTGGTTCTACTGGAGTTAAAAAGGAGTTTTCCTTTCCACTGTCTCCTTTGTGCTCGCTCAGGATAGGAGACTGCGACAAAGTGAAGATTCAACTCAATCTGCTGTTTCCTTAGACAGAGAACTTTGACTAATTGTCTTTTTATGTAGGTGGATGTTTTTGTAAAGCGTCCTGAGACGACTTCTGTTGTGACGTGGAGCTGTAGAAATAACTGAACTGACTTGAACTTGAAAGTGAACACATATTGTGTTCTGTGCTCCATTAACCAGCCTGTGACCCCGTGACGCAAGAGCACGCTTGTAAATAGTTCTTTATATTCATGAAGAGTTAACTACATGTTTGTATTGATAAGTTTTTAAGTTGTAACTTTTTAAATTGTATTTACAAAGGAAACTTGCATGTACAGATTCTACAACTATTGACCAATACTGTATACAGTACACACATTTCTGTCTTTCCATACACTGTATGTTTGAGTGTTGTCACAGACCCACTCATCCCGTCATCATCAGACCTCCCTCCCTCTCTTCTTTGTGACGTTTCACACTCCTCTACTTATTTTTCTGCCACTAAAACAGCATTTCACCAGATTTACATACATGTATCTCTGTCTTCATTTTCAACGTTTTCCAAGCGTGTTTTGTGCATAACTATCTCTTCTCGTTTCTCCCATCCTCCACCCCCCTCAGCCTCCCCCCACTGCCTTTTCTTTCTTGTCTCTGTCGGGAACAATAACACCCAGTGTGGTTGCTGCTAAGAGGGAGCAGATGCTGGAGCTGCTGCCCACTCAGTGCACTAAACCTTCCACCGCAGGACTCTCAATCCCATCCCTCCTCCTCCTCTTCCTCCACGGCCGCAAAGAGACCAGCGACACCAGCACCAGATCCTACACACCCCTCCACCTCCCACCTCCAGCAGGGAAGGGTGGATCGGTTCATGTGCAGCTTCATGTTCTTCTGAGTACGGTATTTTAGTAAAGTCAGAATAAAAAAATTAAAAAACATGAGCTTAGAGACAAACTTTTCAGTTTTCTGTAATGTCTCTGTAGGCGTGTTTCCATCAAGGTTTCTAGGTGCGCATTATGAAGCATCGCATCAGAAAAGCTAAATGGAAACGGCATAATTCGAGTTAACTTCCTCTAAGTCGCTCTAAAGTTTATACGCTCGCTTGAGGTAGTTTTTGGGGAGTCGATTCAGAGCTGAGTCGGCTAAACGACAGATGGAAACAGATTAGCCGACTCAGTTCTGCCGCAGCGAACATTCACGTCACGTGACTGATCAGCTGTTTCCGCTCCGGACAACATGTAACATCGCTAAAACTAGTTGGCATGACAGAATAAATACAACTTGCCCGATAGCAACACATACCTGAAATATTCTCTCCATTTTGCCGAGATGTCTGTTTTCAAACGCTACTTCCTGTTTACTGTGGAAGTGCGTAACGCTGACGTCTGACGTATGGCGCTGACGTGTGACGTAATGACGCTGACGTCTGACGTAGAGACGCTTTGCGTGGCATTGCAGATGCGCTTCAAGCCAG
>JBBPBX010041372.1:0-16301 GCA_038048925.1 Garcialebias charrua
CTGCGTCTCTATGGAAACGGCTGAAATTACTAGGTCAAAAATGGTGACGTTCATGAAGGAGCGGCTTGGAATCAAGAAGTCAGTTTACTCTCAGATTGGATAAAGTGTTTTGTTTATGTTGAGCGTATACCCACATTTCAAGATTGCTTATCCATGCTGCTTATCCTTGACTTATCTGTGCTGCTGATTATCCATGCTGCTGATCTCTTGCCTTTAAATTGCTGTATTCATAGCCGTCTGCTCACTACACTCATGTTCGGGCTGTTGTTTAATATACAGGTACTCTATTATTTTACATTATTAGTGTTTGGCGTATAGCTTAGATTCTTGTATACTGTTTCTTTTTATACTTTATATTTTTAGGCGTAACTGGGACCTTGAGTACACATTTTTGTACCACCTCATGTACCACATGTGATGCGAATGACAATAAAGAACCTTATCGACATATCTGTAAACTAAATCAAAAGTTTTTCCATTTGATTTAATTCATTTGATTACACAGCTTTATTGAGTTTCGAGTGCCAGTAAGATTGTTTAGGTAAACACAATATCGTAATGATTTATGGAATGGTTTGGAAAATGATGTCAAAAAAGCTAAGTCAATGTCTATATTTAAGAAAATGATATAAATTCTTAAAGATATATATAAATGTAAAATTGCAAATGTACTATAAATCGGCAATTGTTACGAGTTATTAATTTTGTTCATTGATAATCATTGTTTGAATTGATTGTTGACTAGATTTTAGTTTTAAGAAGGGGCAGATCATAACATCTTGTGTCATAAGCTCTCAGAAATCGGTTTCTCTGATCACACCATCGGTTGGTTTTCTAACTATCTTTCCAATCGGAGGCAATGTGTTCAACATAACGGTACTTCTTCCAGCTATTTAACAGTTAAAAATGGTGTACCACAAGGCTCAGTTTTAGGACCAACCCTCTTTACAATCTACATAGCTAATGTAGGTCACTGCATCCCTGATGCATCCTTACATTTCTATGCTGATGATACAGTTGTTTACTGCCGAGCTAAAACAGTAGCTAAGGCTTTCCAGTTACTGCAATCTGCTTTTGACATCATCCAGTCAGATTTGTTCCGTCTAAAACATGTCCTAAAAAGTCCACGTGGAAAACCTAGTGAAGAAACTGAAAGTTAAACTGGGTTTCTTTTTCAGAAATAAATCTTGTCTAACACTGAATGCAGGTAGTCCCCGATTTACGAGCGAGATCCGTTACAACGAGGCACTCGTAAACCGGAAATCTCGTAATTTGGAACGGTTGCCATGTCGCTCGTAAGTCCGAAATTTCGCTCGTAAATTGGAACGGTTTCGCTAGCGCGACTACAAACACTCTATTTTCATCCAAAAACTGCTTATGAGTGCATAAAAATGATCGGAAACGTGTGTCCATATGCTTAGCTAACTAACTGTGGTGAAAAAACACATGAAAACTCAGTATTTTTTGCGTTTTTTCCAAAAATTCGCCAGCTCGTAAGTCTGGAACCTCGTAGATCAGAGCGCTCGTAATTCGGGGACTACCTGTGCTAGGAAACGCCTTGTATATGTGACTTTCCTTCCCTCCATTGATTACAGTGACATTCTTTACATGAATGCTCCTACAAGCACCCTGCGGATGTTGGATGTTGTCTATCATGGTGCACTAAGATTCATAACTGGCTGTGATTATCGTACCCACCACTGCACCCTGTATTCACTGGTTAACTGGACATCATTAACCTCACGCAGACTCTTCCACTGGTACATTTTCATCTTTAAATCACTTCTTGGTCTGCTGCCCTCATACATCTCCTCCTACATGTCTTTGCGTGAGTGCAGCTACAGTGTGCGCTCTCAGGACATGATTACCTGCAGTGTTCCATCAGTGAGGACTGAACTTGGAAAAAGGGCCTTCTCCTACTCCGCTCCTGCTTCATGGAATATCTTACAAAAAGATCTGAAGCTCTCGACCTTGACTTCTCTAAATGGTTTTCAGAATCTGTTGGAATCCTGGCAAAAACCAATGCAGATTTGTTCCTGTCTTTGATTTTATACGTCTACCTTATAATGTTTTGCTAGTTTTTTGATACTTTGTTTAAAAAAAAAATGTATTTCTCTCTTTGTTTTTTCTCTTTTGTTTTTCTATTGTTTAAGGAAATTCTACCATTGCTGTTCATCGTTCTTTAGTTTTAGCAGGTCGCTTTCGTAAATGAGCCCATGAGGCTCAATAAGATTTACCTGACTAAATAAAGGTTGAATGAATGAAAATAATAATTTTTATTCTTCTTCTGCTTCCTTTCATTTTAGTTTTTTTTTTTTCTCCATATGCTTTGGAATTTCTTTTGTGTTTTAAATTTGAAATTAATAAATGAAAAAAAAAAATACATGTAATTAAACATTCAGAGCAGGGTTGGATTGTGAATGGCTGAACTTGAGAACACGTGGAACATATATCAATACGAAACCAACTTCTTTGACGTTGCTTTATTTACAAACTGCTGTATTTTAAGTGTAAAAAAAAAGTTAACGGAATTTAGAAAAACGTACAAAACTTTGGCGTTTAAATGAGTCTTAGAAGTTCTTTGCGTTAACATAAAAAAATTAAAAAAATTTTTTTTCGATGTCTCAGCTCTCGACGCCATATTTGTCAAAGTGTCTCATGATGACTCCCAGCTCAAGCTCCACAGTCCCCATGGCCTCGGTGTGCAGTCTGTATCTGTCCGCCCCGCTGTAAACAAGGTCCGGGTTGCGAAGCTGGGGACCTCCGCCGACAAACCTTTGTGCCAGCTGCTCTCTCCAGGAGCCGAGCGGCCTCCAGGTCTCGCAGCTTACCCGGTGGTGTCCGGGGCTGGAGGGAACATGGCAGTACCCGTATCCATACAGCTGGCAGCGGCCGAATGAATCCTGGTGCCACACTTGCAGGTGGATCTTCGGCCAGCCTTGGAGTCCCTTGGTTGCGTAGTGAAGATCAATCGGGTGACTCCAATAAGCCGTTTCACCGATTTGAGGGATGTCCACCTGAGTCTGACCCTCCTTCAGGCCAGAGAGAAGACGCCATGCTCCTCCCGCATGAACTCCCCATTTGCAAAATAAACTGTTTTGCGGAAAACCACTAGCCCCGATTATATGTCCTATAATATGAAGCTCTGCCATCTCACAAATGTCCGCTTTGACGTCCTCTTTCCGTCTTCTTAGCTAACGGCTAACAAAGCTCGCGTCTCCTTGGTAACCCGGTCCGCCCTGTCGGGGTTACGTGGTATTACACCCTGAGCATTGTATGTTAGGCTGCACTTCCTGTAAGGTCCGGCTAAATTAGAAGATCAAACGGCTATTCAGACATTTATACCTTGTCCAGCTAAAAGTTTTGTTTTTACTTTATTAGCTCGTAAAACTTATAAATGAACTGTAGGTAATTTCATTGACTATATTTTGCTATAGTCAATATTACGTAATTATACGTTTGTACCTGACAGACTTAACGCAGGGTTAAAATTACCCGGATAAAAAACTTTATTTGTAACAATTATGAACAGTACAATAAATAAATGAACACAACATTAGCCGGGGATTTGAACAATTAATCGTTTACACTTAAAATAAAGATTTATTTTATTTATTTATTCATTCATTTCAAATTTAAAACACAAAAGAACAAAAAAATTACAGAGCGATATAGAGAAATAAAGAACAAATTAAAAATGAAAGGAAGCAGAAGACAAATATAATCTTATTATATCTGCCCCTTTTTAAAAACAAATTTCTATTTAAACAATCAATTCAAGCAAAAATTATCCATAAACCATATTTATAACTCATAATAATATGACTAATTTATAGAGATTTTAAATATATAACATTCACACTTAACTTTTCAACAATCTATTCTTAATAATTTTCTTAAATACAGACATTGACTGTGCAACTTTAACATCATATTCCAATCCATTTCATATACCAATTCCATGTATTAAAGTAAAACGACC
The DNA here is from genome assembly GCA_038048925.1 of Garcialebias charrua. Lineage (NCBI taxonomy): Eukaryota > Metazoa > Chordata > Actinopteri > Cyprinodontiformes > Rivulidae > Garcialebias > Garcialebias charrua. The sequence continues at coordinate 3,983 of JBBPBX010041372.1, forward strand.
CTTTAAACTTGTTCTATATTGTAGTTTAACAAAAAAAAGAAGAAGATGATAATAACAGTGAAAGGAATAAATGAAACAAGTAAAATTAACACAAAATCAGGTTTTGTTTTAGCTTTTTGATTGGTGGAAAGTAGAATTGAGTGCATATATTGTTTTAAAATACTTGTACTGTATACTTTAATATTTGTGAGTAACGGGGTCTATAGCTCACTGCTAGTAGTAATTTTACACAATAAAATTTAATACTAATAAGAACTATTTAATCAAGTTTTGGGGAGTGGTGGCGCAGAGGTTAGAGAAAATGGGCCTATGATCGGGAAGTCGCAGGTTCAACTCCCTGGATTGACAACATTAATTTAAAATGTTGGTGGAGAAGGTGAAACACCCACACCTGCCTCTACCTTCATTTGCCCCACTCTGGGCCTTTGAGCAAGATCCTTGTCCCCCATCATCTGCTCCCAAACAGAGTGTCACTTGATGGTTTTTATGCCTTATAAATCCAGTTTTTAGTAATTTTGCAGCAAATACAGTACTTGTTTTGTTTATTTCTCAGGTGTTTTACTATACCAAGAAGGAAAACCATACACCATGCAACTTCGAGAAAAATGGCAGAACTGATGATTGACAGAACTAAATCATTAACTCATTTTTATCAAGTGCATGGAGAGTTTCCCAGATTTCATGATTTCTGCTTATCAAACATTGGTACAGTATTTGTAATATACTGCCTCCCTACTTTACTTTTGTGAGTTTGTATCTGTCAGCATTGTTCTGCACCTACTTGGCTGGATGTCATTGGACATGAGAGATGATGCTTTGGGCAGTAGAAAATCTTCACAATGTTGGTGTGCATCTGAATTGCTATCTGTAAAAGTGTAAAACTTTGCTTTTTTTATGTTGCTTTTATTGTCACTGAGTCTTTGTCTCTGTTCATATAGTCTGATCCTACCCTAGAGAGACATTTTAAGGGTCATCGAGACACTGTGACGAGTGTGGACTTCAGCTGCAACATGAAACAGCTTGGTAACTGTCTCCTTATGTTTTATGTAATCATTTGAGTGTGTGTATTTTTATCCGTTGTCTTTCATTTTGTTGTGCGTTTATTGTGGTCTTAACCAGTTTTGTACTTCGCTCATCTGCGCCTCCTCTTCTTCCAGCCACAGGCTCCATGGACTCTTGTGTGATGATCTGGAATATGAAGCCTCAGATGAGAGCCTATCGCTTTGATGGACACAAAGAAGCTGTACATTCTGTTCAGTTTTCTCCATCTGGCCACCTGGTGGCATCTGCCTCCAGAGACAAGACTGTGCGCCTTTGGGTGCCCAACATGTACGCTCATAAGTAGCAGCATTTTATATATTCTGTAACTACATTCAAATAAGTATAGAAGACTAGTTTAATGGATATAAACAGGATCTGCTCATTTCCTCTTACCAGCTTAGCAGAAGGCACCCTGATCACACAGTAGGGGTTTGTTTGCTTTACACATTAGTACTGTCTTGTGTGTTTACAGGAAGGCTGATTCAACAGTGTTCAGGGCCCACACTGCCACTGTGCGCAGTGTTAACTTCTCTGGTGATGGACAGAATCTGGTCACAGCATCTGATGACAAAACCGTCAAAGTGTGGACAGTCCACCGACAGAAGTTTCTCTTCTCTCTTAACCAGCACTCCAACTGGGTCCGCTGTGCCAAGTATGACACACATTCATAAATTATTATTATTACCATACAACTTGTTATGCTTTAGTACATTCAGTCAAATGTAATAAATTCAATCAATTATATTGTATTTCAACTTGCATGTGACCTGTTGCTTTCCTTCTATGTTTTTTACATTCTTTCTTCTTGATTACCACCCAACTAATATTTGCTTGAACGTTTTTGTGTTTCTTTTTTATTTTTTCCATCAGGTTTTCTCCGGATGATCGTTTGATTGTGTCGTGCAGCGATGATAGGACCATCAAACTGTGGGACAAGAACAGTAGAGAGTGCATCCATTCTTTCTTTGAACATGCTGGGTGAGCACTTCAAACCAGAATGATGAATTACCGTAGAGTAACGTGGATAGGAAATATATTGATGAGTGCAGAAGAAGCAGGAAGTAGTCTGTTTTTTTCCATTGTTTTTGTGTAATTCTTTTAATTTGAATGCTTAATGTATGGATATGCAATGACTACAGAAAAATAAGATGACTGTTATTTCTTCACAGCGAGTTGTTTGATCAGTTTTGTGTGGTTCACTCCCTTAACTCTGTCATTATGTTACTCTTAGATTTTATCTACAAGCATAAATATCTTTAAAGTAACAGATTTTGAAGGATATTTAAAGTGTAGAGCTTGTTTTTGCAACAACTATTTGAAGGCACAAAGTCAAAGCAATTAATTTTAAGCTAAAGTGCATTCAGATGTGTCACTCCATGCGTTGGGTTTAACAGGATTTTTATGTGTAAAACTACCTTACCTTACCTTTTTTTCTTTTTTCCCCAGTTTTGCAAACTATGTGGAGTTTCATCCCAGTGGAACTTGTATTGCCGCAGCTAGTACTGACCACTCTGTTAAGGTGTGGGACATCAGATCCCAGAAGATGCTTCAGCACTACCCTGGTAAAACCATTTAAGCCACTCACAAAAAAAGGTTAAATCATTTCACCTGGACCAGTTTCTTTAAGGGAGAAACATTTCATCTTCCATCCAGAAAACTTCATCAGTCTGTGGCCTGCCAACCAGATCTGTCCCATAAGTAGCCTTCATTGCTGTGTTTCAAGCCAACCTCCTGTTGGAATCTCAGCAGCTGGTTTTTAACACATGCAAGAGGACAAAGCCACTGTTTTATATTGCATGGTTTTAAAACATAAACTGGTGTTTTCATAAATCAAACACAACCCTCAGACATACTTTAATGTTTTTAGAATAACACCAAAGTTCATGCTCAATTATCCAGGTATAAAATCCAACAATGTTCAGTCAGGTCATCTGGACAGTTTCTTTTTTTGCTGAGCCGTTTCGTCCTTCATCCAAGGGCATCCATCTTAGCACCAGCAAACTGTTTTATTCTACTATGGAGTGTGCTGTTTGTGGGACTCATTCAGTTTGTTTGTGGCTCCTCAGGTTGAAGAAGTCCTTTGAAGGACAAAATGTCTCAGAAAAAAAAACTGTCCAGATGACCTGACTGAGCATTGTTGGATTTTATACCTGAATTATTGATCATGAACTTTGGTGTTTTTAACCAATTTGGCTATGGCTGCCTCAGAGGAGTTGACAGGGGAGAGGATGGGCCCCGGAGGCCATCTTAGCACCAGGAAAGTTTTTTTTTCTCCCACTATGGAGTATGCTGTTTGTGGGAATCCGTTTTGGTTTGGTGGCTCTTCAGACTCAAGAAGTCCTTAGGGTGAAAAACGAAACGTCTCAGAAAAAAAAGACCAGATGACCTGACTGAAAATTGTTGGTTTTTAGAATAAAAATGTCTTTATCACTTTACCTACATATAACACTTTTCACTTACTATACCAGAATAAATTTATACTTGGGAACACAATACTGTACAGTACACAATAGAGCGGGCGCCTCAGAAGAGATGATGAAGTGTGCGGTGCTTTGCCTCACGGAAACATGGATTACAAGTGAAACGCTGGATACAGTCTTCCAGCTGGATGACAGACTCTTTTTTAGAGCGGACCACTGCAGCGAACTAACGGGGAAATCAGGAGGAGGCGGGGTGTGCATTTAGGTGAGTAAAAGTTGGTGCACAAACTGTACTGTGGTAAAAACCTCATGCTCCAAGGCTTTGGAGCAGATAACAGTGAGGTGTCGGCCCCATTATTTACCCCGTGAGTTCTCAGTGGGGAGGAGGTCCTGCCCCAAGTGGAGGAGTTTAAGTATCTCGGGATCTTGTTCACGAATGAGGGAAAACTGGAGCGTGAGATCGATAGGCGGATAGGTGCAGCGTCCGCAGTGAAGCGGGCGCTGTACCGGTCTGTCGTGGTGAAGAGAGAGCTGAGTCAAAAGGCAAAGCTCTCAATTTACCGATCGATCTACGTTCCCACCCTCATCTATGGTCATGAGCTTTGGGTTATGACCGAAAGAACAAGATCTCGGATACAAGCGGCTGAAATGAGTTTTCTCCGCAGGGTGGCTGGACTCTCCCTTAGAGATAGGGTGAGAAGCTCAGTCATCCGGGAGGGACTCGGAGTAGAGCCGCTGCTTCTCCACATCGAGAGGAGCCAGTTGAGGTGGCTCGGGCATCTGGTTAGGATGCCTCCTGGACGCCTCCCTGGTGAGGTGTTCCGGGCATGTCCCACCGGGAGGAGACCCAGAGGAAGACCCAGGACGCGCTGGAGGGACTATGTTTCTCGGCTGGCCTGGGAACGCCTTGGGATTCCCCCAGAGGAGCTGCTCCAAGTGGCTGGGGAGAGGGAAGTCTGGGCCTCCCTACTTAGGCTGCTACCCCCGCGACCCGACCCCGGATAAGCGGAAGAAGGATGGATGGATGGATGGAGTTCTCAGTGACTTTCATCACAGTTGTTTACATTTCTCCCGACACAAATGCAAATGAAGCCCTGCATGAGCTGCATGATCTGATCAGCTCGCTGCAGAGTGAACACCCTGAGGCTCTTTACATTGTGGCTGGAGACTTTAATCACGTGAATTTAAAGGACAGTCTTCCAAACTTCAGTCAGCATGTAACCATAGCAACACGTGGAAACAACACGCTGGACTATGTTTACACAAACATAAAAGATGCATACAAAGCCAAACCCCGCCCCCACCTAGGACTATCTGATCACATTTCAATATTAACAGCTCCTGCTTATCTGCTGCCGCTGAGACGCTCCAGACCGGTACAAAAGATTGTTTTGAAAGAACAGACTGGCAGGTTTTCAGAGAAGCTGCTAAAAAATGGAGGATCGCTTGATCTTGACCAATACACATTCTCAGTACTGGGGTACATTAGTACATACACTGACACCGTCTCCATCACAAGATATGTTAAATGCTACCCCAACAGAAAACCTTGGCTGAATGCAGAGGTTCGCACCCTGCTGGCAACCAGGAACACTGCCTTCAGGTCTGAAAACTCAGAGGAGCTGAGAAGGACTAGGATAGAGCTGGTTGCTGGCATTAAGAGGGCCAAGGCCACATATGCACAGAGGATCGAGGGTCAGTTCACCTCACAAGACCCACAGAGCATGTGGAGGGGCATTAAATGCATAACAGATTATAAAGGCAGGAGCTAACAATTCCCCAAAGACCCGTCTCTGCCTGATGACCTCAACAAGTTTTATGCACGCTTTGAAGACCCAAACAGCACCCAGCACCAGACTCACCTCATCACCGGATGAAGAGCATCTCAGTGTGACCGCAGCAGAAATAAGGAGTACTTACAGGAGGATCAACCCTCACAAAGCAACCGGCCCAGACAACATCCCCGGGAAAGTGTTGAATGAATGAGCTGATCAGCTCTGCGAGGTGCTGGTCAACATCTTTTACACCTCACTTGCCCTGGAGACAGTTCCCACCTGCCTGAAGACCGCCACCATCATCCCAGTCCCAAAAAGCTCTACAGCGACTGGTCTGAATGACTATCGGCCAGTGGCCCTCACCCCAATAGTCGCAAAATGGTTCGAAAAACTGGTCAAGACTCTCATCAAAACAACCATCAACATCAACGAGGACCCTCATCAATACGCATACCGCGAGAACCAATCAACAGAGGACGCCATCTCCTCTGTGGTCCACACTGCTCTCACCCACCTGGAACAGAAGGACTCATACGTCCGTATGCTCTTTGTGGACTTCACATCTGCCTTCAACACCATGATCCCCCAAACCCTGATGGACAAACTATTCACACTAGGACTAAGCCCCTCCATTTGTAACTGGGTACTAGACTTCTTAACAAACAGACCACAGTCAGTGAGGATCCACAACTTCTCCTCCTCCACCATAACCCTCAGCACTGGCTCTCCTCAAGGATGTGTGTTGAGCCCTCTCCTGTTCACTCTGCTCACATATGATTGTGCAGCTACCCATCCAGGCTGTCACATTGTAAAGTTTGCAGATGATACAGCTGTGGTGGGATGCATCACAAACAATGATGAGTCCAGCTACAGGCAGGAGGTGGAACACCTGGAGAGCTGGTGCAAAGAGAATAACCTTCACATGAATGTGAAGAAGACAAAGGAGATGATTGTGGACTTCAGAAGGAACAAACACACCCACACCCCACTGAACATAAGAGGATCTGCGGTGGAAGTGGTCTCCAGCTACAAGTACTTGGGTGTACACATGAACAACAACCTCAGCTGAAGCAACAACACCACCAGCCTGATCAAGAAAGTTCCTCAGAGACTCTACTTCCTCAGGCGACTGAGACGAGCTGGTCTGAGTAGCTCAGTCCTCACCTCCTTCTACAGATGTGCAGTGGAGAGCATCCTGTGCTCCAGCATGAACGTGTGGCATGGAGGCTGCACAGCTGCAGAAAGAAAAGCTTTACAGAGAGTGGTGAAGGCTGCACAGAAGTCTGTTGGAGTCAGTCTCCCCACCATCACAGACATTTACACCTCCAGATGCAGGAAGAGGGCCACCTGCATCATGAAGGACCCCACTCACCCAGCACACACACTTTTTGCCCCACTCCCCTCAGGAAGGAGGTTGAGGAGCATTAAGTGTAGAATCACTAGACTGAGGAACAGCTTCTACCCTGAGGCTGTTAGACTCATGAATATCTAACCAGAATAATCACTGTGAAATTTCACATCATGTTGCTGCTGATCTGTTTCATGCTGCTGTGTTCATTCGTACTCATCTGCTCATACAGACTCATGTTCATGCTGCTGTTTGGCGTAATGTTTTTCTATGATATTAGTGCTTAGTGTATTTTTAGTTGATGTTTTTCTTAGTTCATATCTTAGATGTTATTCCTGTTTTTCTTTTACATTTTATTGTTGGATGTAACTGGGACCCTGTGTACATAATTTCGTTTCATCAGATGTACCACATGTGGCAATAAAGATTATCTGACTCTGATTCTGACTCTGACAATACACCCAACATAAAAATATTTAATTTTCATTTAGTTAAGCTTTACAACAAAATTTAAACTGACATATCCATCTGTTCCCTTTAAGATTTAAATCTCATAATTAGAGCAGCAATTAAGAGGAATGGTTTCTTACCAAATCAATACACAGAATGTTTATGCCGTTTTGTCAGTCTGCCACTCAGCCTGATTGCTCGAATCATTTCTACTAAATGGATTTTGTTTGAGAGATCCAATAATGGATAATCACATCTGCCTGTGAAAACTGAGAGTGAAGATAAAAGCTTCTCCGCCTCCTCTTTTCTACCACTCTGCTTCACTTCACATACTGTATACAGTATACAAGTTTGATCCACTTGAAGTGACAAATTGTCAAAATGTTGAGCATTTACTATTAAATACACATGAAAATTATAGTAATTATCATTACAAGACATCTGTAAGTATGATGAAAGATGCTGCTTTAGAAAATCAGATGAGGGAGGTGTGAAGGCAGAATGTTCTCTTGTGTTTTTCTTGCCTTTTTTTGGTTGTTATTCATGCTGTCTGTGCAGACTGTGCTTGAATGAACCAAGGTGATTGTTAAAAAAAAAAATCTATTTATGGCTTTTCTTGTAGTGATTTGCACCTATCCAACACCTTTTTTCAGCTTGTAGATATCCTGTAGCACTTTTAGGCCTGCAGAGGGACCTATTGCTATTACATAACTTCTGTTTACAGTTTAAGAGATTTAGGATATGGCAGGTACATTTTCAAATGAAAGAAGTTATGATTACGGTAATTACAAAAGACGACTTTACTTCATATACCAGTTTGTTGTAATATAAACTTGCTAAGCCACTCTCATAAACACTAGCTTTAACCATGTGATATCTCTGTAGACAGATATTTGTTCTCCAGACATGAACATTTGACATGTTTCCCTCTAGTAACCCCCAACATTTTAGCAAGTTCTTTTTATTAAAGTTGGCATAATATAATTGAATCCATTTTTGTTTAGGGGTTTAATAATCAAAATTTTATTTGAGAAGTGTACATGTTGACAAACTTATGTTTACTTGACTTTATTTTGCCAATGCTGATGGAAAGACCCTCTCATGTGTGAAAACTCAAACAGAAAATGTTACTCTGAACCTAAAAGTGTTTCTTTAGAAGATGTTTGGTAAACACTAAAAGCTTGGAAACGTTGAGAACTCAAAATTCCAAATTTGAACAGTAATCTGAAGACATTACTGTTTTTGTCAAAGTAATCTTGTTTATCATTTAACATGCTAGATATGTTATTAAACTACAATTTCACTGTAAATAAGATCAATAATAGTCTGCTCTCTTTGTGTTTTTCAGTTCATAGCAGCGTTGTAAATGGTTTGTCTTTCCATCCTTCTGGTAATTTTCTAATCACTGCATCCAGAGATTCTACAGTGAAAGTGCTGGACCTTGTGGAGGGCAAATTATTGTATACACTGCATGGACATCAGGTAACCATACACACACAGACCTACAATATATACTGTAAGTTCTATTTTTATGTGCCAGGCTCCTAGTGGTTTAGTTTATGTGGTTCTGACCAGTATAGGTCAAGTCTGTTCAGCTTTTCATACACATAGAGGAGGTGCGTTGGTGTGAACAGTTCTGTGTGAGTGTTTAGCACCTTCTTTGTCCATGTTTGACTCTCTTAACTGTGTATGTGCATGAGTGTGTGCGAATGATGCCTTTTTTGTATTTGGTGTATTTTAGTACTTGCCTGGCGAGCGGGCAGCCCACTCATGATGACTCATCTCAGGATTGTTGGAAGGAAACAGAACTGTGTTTCTGCTCCCATTTCTGTGGATCATCTCACTTCCTTTTGCTTCTCTGCTTTTGTCTCGCTGTTTTCCTCAGCAAAGTTATCTCAGAGTATTCCTCTTTCCCCCCATGACTTTGATTCTTTCACCTCTACTTGTCCCACATCTGATGAACTCACATTGCTGTCCGGACGGCGTGCTGGCTGTGCCCGTTTGTTTGAACAGCTGATGGACTGGCTTGCTGGCTAGTTGTTGAAATCGGTGGCTTGCCAGTACCACATGTGGTCCATCTGTTTATATATCCCCCACCCCACACCCCCCGCACATGTTGCCTGTCTTTCATTCTGTCTTTTGTCTCTGTCACCTGTTTCTCTGCAGCCAGTTGCCAAGAATCATCTCTTTGTCAAGCTAAAAAAAAATAAATAATCTGTTCTCCCTTCCTACCTGCAGATTTGTCATTTTCTATACTTTGTCTCGGTTTCTGTTTCGTTTGGCTCTGTGGTGACACCGCCAATCTGCTGGTGCCAGGCCCACTCGAAGTGCTAATTGGCTCTCCTGTCGCATATCTCGAGATGGGAGAGACCCCCATCTGTTCAGTGTGGGTGTGCACATTCTTGTGTTTATGTGTCTCTTCACATATGTTGTGCTGTGTTTATGTGGAGGCCCATGTGCCTGTACTTTATATGAAAACATGTTAGTGTTTTGTCTTTGGATCTGACAAATGTGTTGTTTACCAAGCCTCGAGAGGCCGTTACCTGGCTTGAGTTAAATTGGGGCTAATCAAAGGAATGGTTCAGCTTTTTTTTAAGCAGGGTTGTGTAGAGTACTTCTGAGCAGTTAGTGTGTGCAATAAACAAGAGTTGGAGGGATTTCAGTCAGGAGAATCATGGAGGATTTCTCACACAGGAGTTATGCTAACTGCTACTCAGAGCAGCACCCATTTAAAGGCAAATTGTACCCTTTAAAACCGAGTTTTCTCAACTACTCGTTTTAGGATCAGTGGATCATTTGGTATGTGGCTGGCTGCACAATATTTCTTTTAAAAAAAAGTTTGTATTTTATGTACATTGGTTTTCAGGGTATTTTATACTGAAAAGTTTTAAGTCAGCAGAAAATGGACGGATGGCTGAAGACAGTGACATATTGTAATATTATGCCCCTTTCAACTTAGGAAATATACTGCATTTTACATTTTTCGCTGTATAAGTCAATTTTTTTTGCATAATTTGCATGCCCTGCGACTTATATGCCAAAGTGACGTATTCATGGATTTTCCCCCCATATTTATAATCCAATTTTTAGCTGAGATACAACTGTTTTCATTCATTCTGACTGACAATATTGAACACTACCATTTTCAGCCACTAGATGGCACTCGAGTAGTATGGCATGCCGTTGTGTCATGTAGTAGGTAAAAGTGGCTATTAATGACACAATCAGCTTGCCATAGACTGCCACCTTCGTTCTGCTCACTTGGAGCAACTGTCAAATCAGCTTCATTTCAATGCGCCGCCCCGGCGAAATGCAGCTAATTTTACCTTAAATGTGCATTTATTAAGTAAAAGTTCAACTGAGACACACCTTTGCTATAATGTCGGGCAAACAAATAATTGTTTTAGGCGCTTATCTTGTTAAATTTCGAAGAAATGAGCAGCAACTCCTCCCTCTGCGCGTGCCCGCTTCCTCGTAGCTGATTTGACTGCCAAAGTACATTTATTAAGTAAAAATCCGACTGAGATACACCTTTACTATTATTTTGAGCAAACAAATAATTGTTTTTAAGTGTTAATCTTGTTAAATTCTTGTTAAAGTCTTCCCGTGCACGCTCCTGCTGCTGCCATTTGGCAGCCAATCGATTTGTGGCACAACACTGGCCCACATTTCTGGTTTGTCAGCGGTGACATGTAATAAACATGATGTCATTTGTGACTCATGATAGATGCCACGTTTACGGCGAAGTGACGTATTTATGGATTTTATTCACTTTATTAGAAATATTTGGACTGATGCGACTTATAGGGCGGTGCAACGTGTACAATGGAAAATACGGTACAGGTAGTCCCCGATTTACGAGCGAGTTCCGTTCCTGCGAGTTGCTCGTAACACGAAAATTCGTAAGTTGGAACACGAAGCACGTGTTCTCGTAAGTCCAGATTTTCGCTCGTAAGTTGGAACATTTATGCTAGCGCTGCTACGAACACTCGTTTTTCATCAAAAACGTTCATATTAGTTCATAAACATGGTCGGAAACGTGTTTCCAAACGGTTAGCTAACACACTTTCATCTAAAAACACAAAAAAGTGCTGTATTTTTTACAAATTTACTTCTCTTTCGTCAGCTCGTAAGTCCGGGCGCTCGTAGGTCAGAGCGCTCGTAAGTCGGGGACTACCTGTAATTGGAAGTGGTTTGAAAAGAAGTTAAGATACAGTACTGAAATCAAAATATTTTTCTACTTGTGGGAATACCACATAAGCTTTACAACACCAATGATTTGTAAGTTTCAGAGCAACAAACAGCAAAACGATATTTATTTGGATCACTAATAAACAAATGCAGCATTTTGTAACTTAGAGGTAGAGATTTAGAGATGGGTTACATTAGATGGAGATAAAACAGCAAATGAACTAAAAACACAAAGTGTAATCATTCTTAAATTATTTTTAGACAGCACCGTATGGGTTCGGTCTGCCGCTTTCTGCAATTATTGTTCATTTATCAAAGACAAAATGTACCAGATAGGTATATGACTGTGGGTGTGTGCGCGCACGTGCATGCTCAAAGCAAGTGCCAGCCTGGCAGTGCATATTAGTCAGAGCAGAGACGGAACATGCTGTCTGTCAGGCCGTCGCATTGCCATGGTGACGCTGTCTGCTTCTCTCAGGTGGTTCTGGGAAACCATCTTCAGTCAAACCAACCTGTCTGGGTGCCAACAACGGGACACAGTTCTCCTTTCGTTTGTCTCAGCAGCCTGCCTTTTATTTCCCTTCCTACTTTTCTTTATTTTTCCATTTTCTTTGGACACGGTCAGTAGGTTCAGAACCAGAAGTGGAAAAACAACTTGTGATTTCTCAGGTTCAGAACTATTCTGGCTTATGCGCATACACACAAACACAGCACTAACATCCCCAAGTGGTTTTTGTTTTGGCTCTTACCATGTGCAATCTCACTCAACCTTTGTCTTAGCTCTTTGTTGATTTTATCGATTGCTCAGCTGCAGCCTGACACACCAACCCATCCTCCACAATCACCCACACACACACACTGATCATGATTTTGTTTCCTTAAATGGATTAAAGATACAAATGTTTTGTACAAGAATTGCTTCCTGGATTTAGTAGAAGTTTGTTTGACATACTGTTTTGATACAACATGAACAACTTGAATGCCAAAAGAAAGAAAGAAAGAAAGTGACTTGGATTAATAAAAACACACAACTCTTTTATTTATTTATTTATTTATGTCCCTCCAGTTTTGGTTTGCTGTTTTATATTTATATA
>JBBPBX010041372.1:16426-28898 GCA_038048925.1 Garcialebias charrua
TATATATATATATATATATATATACCAGCTGTTGTATTTTGTAAAGTGTTTAATTACAGTGTTTACTCCCCCTCATTTAAATAACACCTACACACTGACTGTAATTCTTGGCAGAGGAGCTACATTTAATTATTCATATTCAAAGTTACTGTGCATGATGAAACATGAATGAACCAACACACTGCCAGTCACAACCCACAGGGGCCAAATAATCTATGGCTAATGTCTCCGTACAGGTGATTTCTGCTAACTCAGACATTCTTTGTTCATGTTGTGGGAAGTCAGAGGGATTTTAATGGCAACTGCAACCCAAGTGAATGGTTATGTTATGACTTATTATTAATTTTAAGTCTTTGTTTTTGATTGATCTTGGTTGATCATAAAATTAATGCAATAACCAAATCTTTGCTAATATCTACCGGTAAGTAAAATAATGAATTTTTTTTTGACAATAAATACTAATGATAACGATCATTGCTGGTAAGTTAAAACTGGAAACAGGATGCTTGATTTCATCTCAATGATTCATCACTGATTTGTTTCCGTTTCCTTCACTTCAGGGTTCTTGCAGTTTTGTTTCTCAGCCAAGCAATTGTCAGCCTGATGATGATTTTCATTCCCAGGAAGTTGGAAACCCTGTGATGGTTCAAAGTTAAGACTGGATTGAATTAGTCTGTTATTTTGATTTGACATCTTTCCATTTCAATTTCCTTCACTCCAGGGTCCCGTCTCTTGTGTGACCTTTTCCAGGACAGGGGAGTACTTTTCCTCTGGAGGTTCTGATGAACAGGTGACGACTTATTTTCTATTTTATTTCTTTATATAAATTACATACAAATAAAGAAATTGATCATGTTAATTGATGGTTGAAGTTGTCAATTTTCATTTTGTCATTGATTTATTGCTTGAGAATAAGTAATAATCTTTCAACAGGTTCTGGTTTGGAAGAGCAACTTTGACTGTGTTGAGTGTTGTGAAGGTGTTAAACTGCAACATAAAAGTGTGGCCAGCTCTACAAGTCATCTCCCTCTTAATTCACATCCATCTGTTCTCCACAGCCAGGTAAGTTCAGGCAGCAAAGGCAAAAAACAAAAAAAAACTTGCTCTCTAGTATTGAGCTGCTGCAGGTCCAGTCAGCCACTAATCAATCAAATAACCAACTGTGGAGAGTTTTATCTCTGTGGCATATGGCCTTCCTGCTGGACTTCTGGGTTTTGCCACCTGACAGCCATTTTACCCTTTTGTCTTGTTTAAACTCACATTGTTTATTCCAGGCTGTTCAGGTATATATTGGTTAGAATAATTCTGTGATTCCCATCATATGAGGATTTTACACATCCGCTCTGTATCTCAATACACAGCCATTAATCTGACACATTACAAATACTAAAAGCAGCAAAACTTTCTGCCTCGAGTCATCCCTCAGTCGCAGTGCAGTTCATTTAAGTTTTGATTCAACATGACATGATTTAATGTTTTACATATGACAACGTGTAAGGAACAATCCTTTACAATTTAGTCAGCAAATTACCAAAATTTTTTACAAATTCCAAAAAATAAAACAACTTTTTATGAACGGTTGCTGTTGGGAAGTATAGAAGCTTCAAAGTGCGGCTCGGTTGTGACGTTTCTGCCATTTTGTGTTTGACAGAACTTGTTAGTCTATGATGCAGTATGAAGTTACACTTATCTCATAAACAGGGCAAGAAATGTTTGCACATTTTCAGATCCACACGCTTTAGACATGACATTTTGATTCTGTCATCTTTGGATCCTTGTTGATTAAACTACAGGTACACCTCAGAAACAGAATATTGTGATTTTTATTTTTATTTTTCCAGAAACTGAAACTCATATTCTATAGATTCATTACACACAGAGTGAAATATTTCAAGCTTTATTTCTTGTAATTTTGATGATTATGTCTTAAAAATAGTGAAAAAACAAAACTCAGTATCTCAGAAAATTAGAATATAGTGAAGATGTTCACTTTGTAAACTCATGATGTCACACCCTGATCAGCTGATTAACTCCTAGACAGGAGCTACAAATGTCTCATTCATTCCTCAAGTCCAGCCACTCCTGAACCAGAGACAGAAGCGTCTTACCTGCTGAGAGACACAGAACTGGACTGTTGTTCAGTGGTCCAATGTCCTCTTTTCACATGAAAGTTAATTTTCATGTCATTTATAAATCAAGGTCCAAGAGTCTGGAGGAAGAGTGGAGAGGAACAGAATCCACGTTGCTTCAAGTCCAGAGTGAAGTTTCCAAAGTCAGTGATGGTTCAGTGTCATGTCCTCTGCTGGTGTTGGTCCACTGTGTTTTCTGAAGTCCACAGTCAACGCAGCATCTACCAGGACATTTAGAGACGTCATGCTTCCTTCTGCTGACGAGCTTTATGGAGATGCTGATTCGGCTCCTGCCCACACTGACAAAGTGACCAAAAGCTGGCTGTGGAACATTTAAATTTTCTGAGACACTGAGTTTTGGTTTTTCACTATCTGTAAGCCATAATCGTCAAAATTACAAGAAATAAAGGCAAAAAATATTTCATTCTGTGTAATGAATCTATATAATACGAGTTTCACTTCCTGAAATGTTTGACAAAATCATTTGAAATTCTTCACAATATTCTAACTTTTTGAAATGCGCCTGTATTACTTATTTAATTATTGATAAACCACTTTGTTCTGAGGTGTCCATTCATCCATCGGTCCATCCATCCATCCATCCATCCGTCATCTTCTGCTTGTTCTGAAGTCGGCTTGTGGGGGCAGCAGCTTGAGCAGGGAGGCTCAGACATCTATTTCCACAGCTGCCTCTTCCAGCTGTTCTGGGAGGACTCCAAGGTGTTCCTAGACCAACCGAGAGACATAGTCTCTCCAGCGGGTCCTGGGTCTTCCCTGGGGTCTCCTCTCAGTCAGACATGCCTGGAGGACCGAGGGGCCCCAAACCAACTCGACTGGCTCTTCTCGATGTGGAGGAGCAGCGGTTCTACTCTGAGTCTCTCCCGGATAACTGAACTTCTCACCCTGTCTCTAAGGGAGAGTCCAGCTACCCTGCAGAGTAAACTCACCTCCAGTATCCGCATTCTTATTATTTTGGTCACTACCCAGAGCTCATGGCCATAGGTGAGAGTAGGAGCATAGACTGACAAGTAAACAGAGAGCTTTGCCTTACAGCTCAGCTCCCTTCACCATAACAGACTGGTACAGAGTAGGGCTGAACAATTAATTGCATTTGCAATAATATCGCAATATGATAAAATGAGATTTTCTAATCGCGAAGGCTGCAATTTGACTGGTCACGTGACACAAATCTTTATCAACACTTTAAAAAAAAACACTACAAAGACATTTACGATGGTTGCATGGCTAGAATGACAACAACCAGTGCTTCAACTTCAAGTAAGCAAAGTATCAGCCGACAGGGATCACTGACCGAACTGTTTGAACTTCAAACAGTAATTTTTTTTAAATATTTATTTATTAACTGTCATGTGAAGTTCAGACAGTAGTTAGGAAGTTCACTTAACATGTTTACTATTATGTTTATGAAACAAGAAAAAATAGAAATGGTGAAAAGAAAAGGCATAGATTTGTTTGCTTTATTGTAATCTCTGCTTTAAATAAATCTGACATTGTTTATTATAAAACAGATTGATTTATTGCTTCTGTTTGTTGAAAAATACTTGAGAAGATATTTAAAAAATAATCGCGTTTTAAATCGCAATTGCAATTTATAAAAAAAAAATTGCAATTAGATTAGTTTCCAAAATCGTTCAGCCCTAGTACAGAGTCCACAATACTGCAGACACTGCACCAATCCTTCTGTCAATCTCACGTTCCATTCTTCTTTCACTTGTGAACAAAACCCAGAGATACCATAACAGAATTTATTATTCTAATCATTTATGTCAGATGTGAAGGTGATTTTCAAGAGTAGATGTTTATTGGCAACTCTATATGTCCCAGTTGTGGTGAAAAGTGTTATGAAGCAGAAACAGCTGTAAAAGTGTAATTACTTTTAACACTGACCCAAAAGAGGCTTTAACAGTACAAGTACACAGCTTGTAATGTCTTTTTAACACTTGCTTGCATAATAATATTCCTGGAACCCTTAAGACATTTTTTTGTTCTTGTCTGACTCTTTCTCTTTGTGCTGCACGGAGAAGACTGTAAATGGATTTTAATAGCATCTCTACTTGACGGCTATTATTACAGATGAGTCTGAAAGGGGTATTAGAAAATGGGCAGCTGGACCATGTAGAGAAAGGGGATAAGGAAAGTGAATAAAACGTATTCTCTTCTTCTGAGAAGTCTTGTGCTCTTATTACCCAAATAAGCTTATTTCACTGGAAAATTAGGTTTTCCAAATAAATCTCCAAATAAATCTCAAGCATTAAAGTGGGTTCAAACAACCATGCAAACATGCTTTTTAATAAAACATCTTTACCATATAATAGTTTTGTAAAACATGTTTAATTTTTATCTAGTTAAGTAACAATTTCAGTTTGTGTTTCAGCTGCAGATTTATGTACGTTTGAAACACATTGATGTAAGGAGTGTCACTCCACAATTTTTACGTTTTTTTTTGTTGGTTTTGTCCATGTCCAGCCATTTTTTATTACATAAAATATCAAAATATATTCTATAAAATATACTCACTGTGAACATATTCAATGTTTGCACAGTATCATAGATAACTTGTCATGATTATGTGATTAAGACTAAAATGTCTTTATCACGCTCCTGGTTCTTTTAGATAATGTCGGTTTCACAGGGATTTTAAGAGCTGTTGTGGTGTTTGTGGTGAGAACAGAGGAGCTTGGTTCGTTCTTGTTTAGCTGTCAATCGGATCTCACTGTACTGCAATGGTTGGACAGTAATTAATTGGTGGCTCAAAAATTGCAAGAAAATGTGCAAACTCTTCTCACTGAATTCTTAGTATTTGAGACTAGCGAGCTGTGCAGTTGCCTATTGAATAATAATATATAATAATGTCTATTCCTGTCATCTGCGTATGTTCCCATACACAGACGAAATTCGTCTCTGCATTTAACCCAACCACCTACCAGGTGGTGCAGTGAGCAGCCCGAAAGCGCTCGGGGAGCTGGAGAAATAGGTGTGCACTCATAGACACCCCAAGCTGGGTAGTGGCCGGGGCGCGAACCCGCGACCTTCGGATCCGTAGTCAAAAGCCCTGCCACTACACCATCTTGGCTCCTTATACGAGCTGCATTCTTTGCTGTGCACGTTATTTTGTTATCCACTTTTGCAATTTTGGAGTTTACCCCGTTTGTCAGCGGAAAAAAAATCTCATTGGGCATGATTTTATTGAGACTTTTAAGAAATTATAATTAGATATACGTCTACAGCTGGTTACTTCTTGGAGTCGTCCCATGTGAAGATGGCTCCCACCGCTAATCGACATTAGCCAACACAGAAATGGCTCTAACTCAGTCAGTTTTACAGACATTCAGCTTAAGTTTGATGTGGTCATGGCTGATCATCTTTCCTCAACACTTGATCTGAGCATGACATCTCATGATCTTTCATTGTGCTTAGCATTATATTCAAGGTTTGTTTGACCAAACAGCTACAACTCCATCATTTCTTGTAAAATAATCTGAGTCTAAAATACTGGTGGGTGATTTGCATTCCTTCAAGGAATGCTGTGCTTTCAATTAGAACAGTATACTGTAGTTACTTTCATGTAACCCTGAGTCCTAGAAAAGAGAGTAACTTGTTTTATTTTCTATAGTCCTAAAAAATAGTTTCTGATGTAGCAAAAAATGTTTTCAAGGACCAGGAAAAAGTGGAGTGATCTGATTGACGGAGAAAACAATTTTTTGCTTTGTAATCTAGCCCAAAGCTTAATCTTAACCTTAAAGTACTGGTAGGTCCCCAGGAAATTCTAGTAGGATAAGGATTTCTAGTCCCAACAAGGTTTGTGACTATAGCAGCACAGGTGTTAAAGGCAGCCAAACCAAAAAACACTCAGACACACTGACAACATTAACCTAAATTACTGGTATTTCTTGGAACAGGTTTTTCCTTTTTTATTGACAAGTACCAGTTGCTTCAATTAAAGTCATGGAAGCATGCACTTCCTAGGTTTTTCTTTTCATGCATAATTTAGCCATTCATAATTTATTATTAATACTAACCCTTTTATGTCATGCACTACTGCAAGGCTCCTTCACATGTCGCCTGAGAGAAGCAGAGGAGGAAAATGTCACCCCCTTGCCTAAATGTGATAGTTTGCTTTGTTTTTGTTGAGTTAAAAAAAAAAAACTGAAGAAAGAGCTGCTCACACAAATGTAGAAAAAAAGTGCATGCAATGTAATTTTATATACTTATTTTCAGAGAATTCAGTAAATGAGAGCAGCCATGACGGCGTTTATGGAACAGTTCTTCCAGTCACGCATCCAAGTAATTAGATGCAACTTAATTAAAAAAGATGCATAAGATGCTAGTCATCTAGCCTGTTTGGCCAGAAACCTTGAAATAATTAGTTTTTTTTAGTTGTGCTCGTTTTATAAACAGAAATATTAAGTGGTACTGTTAAACACAGTTAAAGTCTGCTCCTGACGACTGGTTAAAGATTAGCTTCAGTTTGGTCTTCTTCCTGCTGAGCAAATCTTAATTTGCTTTTGCTGCTGCTGCTGCTTTCTTTCTTGTATGAGCATTGATGTATGTGAGTGCCAGCCATGGCTGACAGGCAGATCAGCTCTCTCTGATCACATTGACTCCAACCCCCACCACCCCTCTCTTCTTGCTCGGTCTCTAGCTTCACATCTGGGTCTTTCTCTGGCTCACGTGTGCTGACAGACGAGCAGTACTCTCGCAGCAGGCTTCCCTTCACAGCTCAGCACACACAAACTCTTGCTCTACACAGCTCAGTTCAGCTTTAGGAAGAGCGTCAGATACAATGAAGAGGTGGAGGGGTTCTTGACTGAAATGACTGTCTAAAGTTTCTCCTCCTTAACCATTACAGTATATTCTTATTTGGTACATTGTGAACCCTCAACCGCTGCGTAATCAGCACATATGCAGTAATTATTTTGGTACAGTGTGCATCTGGAAGGTGCAACTATTTAAAGACAGGTGGTAATGTTCTGACAGCAGGAGTTGAATGCATTTTTTACATCAGGGGGTGGTAAAGAAAAATGAAATGGTTGTGTCAAGGGACAATTGAAGACAAGATAGCAGGGGAATTAAAGAGCCTAATGGTCTAGTGGAGCGAATGAGCATCCGTGTGAAACAGGACATTAGAGAGAAGGTTGGTGTGGAGAATGAGGAGAACAGGGTGAGCACTTGAGACGGCTAGACAGCACGAGTACACTCGACAAAATTACAAGTCAAGATAGACAATAACAAAAATAAATTCTGAGAGCTAGTAGGAGACACCCCGTCATGCTTGATACACAAAACAAATGGTTTACGGATAAACTTTAGAAAGAATGAAAGCAGCAGGTAGGAAAATGAGCACACTCTCCCTTGTTGAATTGTGACAACCGTCATCACAGGCTTCACTGAATGAAAACCATCACTAACAGTTTTTCATTGCTGTAATTACAGTAATTGAGATGTAAGCAACTGATGAGATTGTTTGTCTTTGCTTGTTATATCATGAATTGCACACATGTACACACTGGCCAGCCTCACTTCTTTAGTCACAAAAGTAAATCTATTGTCCAAAAACAAAAAGTGATAATAATGTTTGACCAAATTGTGCAATTTGTGTTTTAGGTAATGCATAAACAGGTTTCTAGATAACATTAATTAATTCCATTGTTAAACTTAGGATATTTGGAGTTGCATAAAAAAATCTACCTGTAGGATAAAATTATTTTTAATTACTTGGAAGTGGTTTCTCCCTTTGTGTTTTAAATTAAGCAACTGTGTTCTCTATTGTGACAGACAGTTCAGAGAGAGTGCATGAACTGTCTGTTTTGTGTGCTAACTTGCGGTGCACCGATGAACCGGCCGGCCGATAGGCCCCGATTTCCTTAATTTTGGGAAATCATAGATTGGCCGATACTTACATGAGAAACCGATTTTACAGATTTTGTTGTTGTTGTAGTTTTAACAACAATTGTCTAAACTACATTTATATTTCAGATCACTACCTCATGGTTAGTTAAAGCAAGTTTGTATTGTTTCTAGGTTATTCATTCAATTTTTATTTATACAGGTTAATCCCATTGAGCCTCGGGGACTCATTTTCAAGAGACCAGATTCTAACAAAGGGTGATGACAACAATAGACAACAAAGACAATCATAAAAGGAAGCATACAAATATTGTTCAAGAGTTTGTTTTTCAGTAAACCAAGATTGGAAAATTGAAGGTGCATTGTGAAACACCTGACAGTGTCGCTTATAAAACAAAATCGGTTTTGGCCAAAATCTGAATCGGCAGGTCAGACTTTTTAGAGATCAGTGATCGGCCTGAAAACTGCATATGGTGCACCCCTAGTGCTAACTGGCCAACATCTTCTTCCACTAAATTATCCACAGTATGTATTTTTAAACTTTCTCAAACATTAACCCCTTTCGCAAAATACTGCAAGCTGCATCTGAGGCACCTTGCTGTTACAGTTTCATATAAAGACTGAGGCAGCATGGCAGGTAAAGTCAACCCACCGGTGTTAAACCTCTGAGCCATTATGGTCAGTATATGCATTTTGAGGATGTAATGAACTGATGACAGTCAGTCTGTGTGACCAACTGGCCACTGGATTTAGAATGGGAGATGTCAGACACTATTTGTACAGAGCAATCTACAAACTCCACAGGCAGCTACCCTGAGCTGTGATTGCAAGGTTTTTGGTGCCTCTCATAGTGGCCACCCTCGAACCCAGTGGTGGACAGTGACACCCCCAGGTGAGGAAGGGCTGAAGGAGTCCTACCAGGCCTTGTTAACTGGTAGAACTGCAGCCAAGGGGTATCGGTGGGCCAAGCAAGCCAATGTTGGACTGTCTTGGTTGTCACGCCTTTGTAACATTACATGAACATTGGGGTCAGTGCCAAAGGAGACCGGCGAGTGTTCCATTGAAAGGGGAATCAAACTCCTCAGCCTCCACGATAAGGTCAATGCAGGGGAGCTGGAGAAGAGAGTCTGGTCAATGGACAAACTTCAGGTTCAGGAGGAACAATGCAGGTTGCAGTCCAGCTGAGGAAAAGTGGATCCGCTCCTTAGGATCCTCGAAAGGCCAGGAGAGTTTGCCCAATGTAGGTCATGTTGGTCATAGATTATTGGGGTTCAAGTGCTAAAGGGGACTTAAGTACCGGTATGTTGTTGAACTGTTTACTTCAGTAAATTCTGAGTTTTTAACAACTCCTCACCTCTGTCTTTCCTGCAGAGCTTTGAACCAGCAGATCAGATGAGCAGAAAGGACTCTCAAACGACTGCTCGCTCTCAAAGTTTTAGTCGTAATGGCAGCAGAGCAGCTCACTCTTATACCCACATAGATCCCACCATCAGTTCATCCTCCACCCAGCAGAATCAGAGCCAAAGTTTACCACAGCCTTCACACCAGGATCAAGCACAGTCCAGTACTTCAGATGGAAGGGTTCCCCCTGGTCTAACAAACACCCTGGAGCACATCATGGGTCAACTGGACATTCTCACTCAGGTAAGCAGAAGATGAGCTTATCTGTGATGACAAACAGCATAACTGTGCCCCACACCCACACAGTTCAAAATAAGATTTATGTATTCTTTAAAAGCCTCTGGTCAGAGATGGTTCACCAGCACAGACACACAACACAGTTCAAAAATACATTTTCATGTTTGCTAACTCATCCTGCAGCTGTCTGTGGTTGTTTTAATTTCTTACTTTTAGTTGCATGTTTGTATCACTGCCAAACCATTTTTTTTGTTGAAAATTTATTCATTTCATTTAAAAACATGACAATTATACTGTACATACAATACAATAACAAAAAGTAAATAAAATAAAATGAAAGGTGGCAGAAGAAGAACTAGTCTTATGAAAACTGCCCCTTTTTACTCAATTCTAATGTAAATCAAATTATATATATAAAAAAATTTAATTCAAAAAGAAAATAACAATCTAGCTAAATTAAAAACATAAAAACTCAAACATCTTAATCAAATCAGACAACAACTTAAGTAGATATATGTATTAACGATTCCCATATTCTTCCAAGAAACTCGTCTTTATCAGTCTCTTAAATGTACACAGTGATCTGGCATTCTTAACAGTATCTTCCAAACCATTCCACAATCCTATTCCCTGAA
Organism: Garcialebias charrua; assembly: GCA_038048925.1. NCBI lineage: Eukaryota > Metazoa > Chordata > Actinopteri > Cyprinodontiformes > Rivulidae > Garcialebias > Garcialebias charrua. The sequence goes on from JBBPBX010041372.1 coordinate 26,697, forward strand.
TTATTGTGGATCGTTCCTTCAAACTAGTACTAAAATAAGGCTTCACAAACATCTCAATTCCTTTAAGAAAATATACACTCTCTCTTTTAACAAAATGTGTTTGAATATTGTCAGGCAACATGCCTTTATGTGCCTTATACATAAGCAACAAAATGTTATAATTAACCAAATCATAGAACTTCAAAATTTTCAGTTGATAAAATAAAGTAGTCGACGGATATCTATAGTTTTTTTTTCATAATAATTCGTACAGCTCTTTTCTGTAAAATGAACAAAGGATTAGTTATAGTTTTACATGCTTTACCCCAGACTTCAATACAGTAAACCAAATAAGGAACAACTATTGCATTATACAACATAAACATTGCTTTATCAGTGAATAACTCTCTTACTTTATACAGAACTGCTATTGATCTGGATATTTTTGTTCTCAATTTGTTTATGTGAGGTCTCCATGTTAATTTCTCATCAATAATAACACCCAAAAATTTCACCTCACTAACTCTACAAATTTCAGTTCCGTCTACCAAAAATGGAGCGTGAACATCAGTTTTTCTGTTGCTGTGTATCATGTACCGTATTCTCCGACGTATAAGTCGCACCTTTTTGCCTACATTTCTAAGCCCTGCGACTTATAGGCCGGTGCGACTTATACGTCGATTTTTCCAATATTTTGGTCATAATTTGACTTTGGTCAAAAACTCCAAAAATGGTGCAGTACCAGTTTCGGCCGCTATGGGCGCTAAGAAACCCTTTACAGTACCTACACTGTTGACATCTGCCTGGTCCAAGATGAACAAGAAGATGAAGACTTCAATGGTTTTGAATAAATAAATAAAAACCATAAAATAAATACAGTATCTGTTTCTGTCATCATTTTAAACTGAGACACGTTTTTTACTGTAATGTCAGCTAATAAAAATATCTTTAAAGATAAATGATGAAAGACACAAAATATACAAAAATTATGTTCATTTATTAATGAAAAGTTCAACTAAGACACATCAAACAAAATACTGTAGTTTTTATGTGATAATCTTGTCAAAAGTCCTTCCAAACAATTTGGCAGCCAGTCCAAAATAATGTTCATTTATTAATGAAAAGTTCAACTAAGACACATCAAACAAAATACTGTAGTTTTTATGTGATAATCTTGTCAAAAGTCCTTCCAAACAATTTGGCAGCCAGTCCATTTTGGGCAAAACACCAGTTCACGTGAGGTGCGACCTATAGGCCGGTGCGACTTATAGGCCGGTGCGACTTATACGTTGATTTTTCCATTTAATTGGGCATAATTAGGTTGGTGCGACTTATACTCCGGTGCGACTTATACGCCGACGAATACGGTAATAAGTTTTATCCAGATTTAATGATAACATTTAGACAAAACCAATTTTGGATTTTCACAAATTCTGACTGTATTAACTCCAGCATTTGTTCTGTATCATCACCCTTACAAATAAATGTTGTGTCGTCTGCAAATAAAACACATCTAAAAAAGTCTGACACATTAACCAAGTCATTTACATACAAATTAAATAACCTGGGTCCAAGTACTGAGCCCTGAGGCACTCCACATGTGATATTACTAAATTTGGATCTTATGTCATGAATTTGAACAAATTGTTTTCGATCTTCCAAATAACTATTTACCCACTTTAATGCTGTCCCTCTAATACCATATTTATATAGTTTATCAAGAAGAATTCCATGATCTATAGTATCAAATGCCTTCCTTAAATCAACATAAATACTAATACAACTCTTCTTTTGATCTTTTGATTTTCTACAGATATGTGACATTGTGTCTTAACTTAATAAGACATCACATTACATACACAGTTTCTGTAAGACATGCACCTAAAATGCAACAGTTTTTAAGATATTTTTTTACATATGCATACATCTAATAATTATTCCCATATAGACCATTCTGTGATCTGCCTTTTACAGTAGTCTGGATATAGCTAATTCTTTTATAGCTAATTTTATTTTCTGTACCATGTTTGTGTATTCACTTAGCTTCCACTCTGTGTGAGTGTGAAGTCCAGACACAGTTTGAAGCCAGTCTGCAGAACTAAAAGTAGATTATTGAACAAAATAGAAAAAAGGACAACAACAATAACTTTGCACCTTTTAAAAGCTCTGCTTCTTATCGGTTCATATCTTTTTTGTTGGATCTTTAAAAAATTTAGACACAGT
>JBBPBX010041373.1:0-28898 GCA_038048925.1 Garcialebias charrua
GTCAGCCCTTTGATATGTTAGCCTTAGCTGGCTTTTATTACATTTTTTTAGCTAGTCCTTTACGTTTAGCTTTTAGTTACTATTTTACTGCTTTTAGCTAGACGTTAGCTTTTTACATAGGTTTTCACTACTTCCAGCTAAAATTTTTGTTATTCTTTTAGCTAGCATTTAGTTTTAACAGATTTCAGCTAGTGTTTTGTTCTCCATTAAAGGCAACAAATCAATTGTGCTTTTGCTGTGTGTTCATATTTTTGTTGTGTTGGTGATTAAACAGGATACAAGTCAGCTCATCATCAGCCCATGCTTCACAGTTTTGGAACTGCTCCAAATGTAGCCATCTCTGAACCTGCAGTCATTGAGACAGTGCAAGAGGACGTAGTGTCATGCAAAGAATTCAATACGATTGTGGTCACTGATGTCACAGAGTTCTGCAATGCTTGGTGCACAATATTTCAATCCTCCCTTGGTATTGCCCGAAACCATTGCCTGATTTGGGCAACTGGAACCTTCATGTCAATGGGTGTCCTCCTGTACCCATTGGTTCCAACATCAGATCACTGTCATCTGTACACACGCTGGACAGTTGTACAATATAAGTACAAGTGCTGTGTGTTGTCTTCATTGTATGTTCCCATACATTGATGAAATTGGTTCTCTGCATTGAACCCATCACATGTGAGATACAACCAGGTGGGCAGTTATGTAAGCGTCCAGGGAACAGTTAGGGATTGGGTGTCTTGCTCAGGGACACCATGACGTGGAATGGTGAGGAGTTGAACCGCGACTTTCTGGTCCCAGGTCAGCTGCCCTACCTCTATCTAACCCATCTCATCTCAGCTCATCTCTAGTAAGGAAGGTTGTAGCTCAAAAGTCCTCAAAGTATTTCCAATTTCACAATAATCCAAAATGTTTTGTTCTTAAATTTGCCATTCCAAAACTAATGCTGTCTGATACTTCTGTGGCTCTTAAGTGGTGAGGAGCTAGCAGCAAAAATGTGCTTTTTAATCCAAATGGGTTCAAAATAAGAACTGTTGATGATATAGCCACACTGTTACAGAGAAATATCAAAGTGGTTTGATTGTGTGTGTAGAGACAATAGAGAAATATGATGCAATTAAATAAAATGAGTTTGCTAATTTGGCTCTCTGTGTAACATTAGTGAAAATGAGAATTGCTACCAGTTATAAGGGAGAGATGCTGACGTTCATTTAGATAAATGGATGTCATTACTGCAAACAATTGAGAGCATCGCTGACAGTTTCTACCATCCTGCGCAGTGAGAGACACCGAGCTGGCATTGGAGAGAAATCAGCTGGACCACTTAACACTAGAAGTCCCAGGATTTTCAACCTCCTCCCAGAAGTTCTGAAAGAGGGTCAAAAGACCCTTAGTCCAAACCAACCATTAGTGGGCCATTAGTGGGTCCACATTAGTGGGCCATTAACTGCCTTTTGTTATAAATATGCGTGCACACAACTCAGACACCCCCACCACACCAGACTGCACTGACTGCATTCCAATGTTTCCACCAGGTAAGTAAGACTCTGCTTGCACTTCCCCCCTTAGTCAGAAGAGAGGCCCTGACCTGAATTCACACATAACAGACCCTGAAGTTATCTCAATGTTGAACATTTTGGGACATCCACTGAACGGAACGCTTTGTCTGCTCCAGAACAATTTTATGCATAAAATTGTCTTATTCTGCTGTGCCGACTATCCTGTAACTTTGATGTTCTGTCAAATAAATTATTTTGCTTACAAGTACTGTCTCTCTCCTTGTCCTTGGCACATGTATATACGGTGCGTGCCGGCACATGCAGGTGGCCCATTGCTGTGTTCTAAAACATGCTTGACCTATTGTTGTCCGTCACCTGACGGACCGACACAGGTCACATGACATGAAGTCAACTGACGGACCGACATAGGTCACACGACATGAGGTCAACTGACGGACCGACACAGGTCACATGACCTGAGGTCAACTGACGGACCGACACAGGTCACATGACCTGAGGTCAACTGACGGACCGACATAGGTCACACGACATGAAGTCAACTGACAGACCAACACAGGTCACATGACATGAGATCAAGTGACGGACCAACACAGGTCACATGACCTGAGGTCAAGTGACGGACCAACACAGGTCACATGACCTGAGGTCAACTGACAAAACGACACAAGTCACATGACATGAAGTCACATGACATGAAGTCAACTGACGGACCGACACTGGTCACATGACCTGAGGTCAACTGATGGACCGACATAGGTCACACGACATGAGGTCAACTGACGGACCGACACAGGTCACATGACATGAGGTCAACTGACGGACTGACACAGGTCACATGACCTGAGGTCAAGTGACGGACAAACACAGGTCACATGACCTGAGGTCAAGTGACAGACCAACATAGGTCATACCATACCATACCATACCAGTTTATTTATAAAGCACTTAAAAATACAGCAGCAGCCGTCCGAAGTGCTGTACAAGAATAAAAACAAGCACAAAACAATAAAAACAATCAATCTCAATCATATAAATATCGGTACATCACAAGTAAAATAATACAACACTAAAACAGAGATGTGAACTCATTCTGGTTTAAAAGCCAATGAAAACATATGTGTTTTTAAACGAGTTTTAAAAACAGATATTGATGGGGCCTGCCTGACCTTCAGTGGCAGCTCGTTCCACAATTTAGGAGCCAGAGCTGAAAATGCTCTGTCTCCTCTGGTCTTATAAAAGGTTTTTGGGACTGCTAAAAGCATCTGGTCAGCGGATCTGAGAGCACGTGATGGCACATAAAGTTGAAGCAGTTCAGACAGATAACAGGGACTAAAACCGTTCAAAGACTTAAAAACAAACAATAAAACTTTAAAATGGATTCGAAACTGGACAGGAAGCCAATGAAGGGACATTAAAACTGGAGTGATGTGCTCACGTCTGCCTGTACCAGTCAAAAATCGTGCAGTCACACGACATGAAGTCAACTGACAGACCGACACAGGTCAAATGACATGAGATCAAGTGACGGACCGACACAGGTCACATGACCTGAGGTCAACTGACAGACCGACATAGCTCACATGACTTGATGTCAACTGACTGACCGACACAGGTCACATGACCTGAGGTCAAGTGACAGACTGACACAGGTCACATGACCTGAGGTGAACTGATGGACCAACACAGGTCACATGACCTGAGGTCAAGTGACGGACCAACACAGGTCACATGACCTAAGGTCAAGTGACAGACTGACACAGGTCACATGACCTGAGGTGAACTGACGGACCAACATAGGTCACATGACCTGAGGTCAAGTGACGGACCAACACAGGTCACATGACCTAAGGTCAAGTGACGGACCAACATAGGTCACACAACATGAAGTCAACTGACGGACCAACATAGGTCACATGACATGAGGTCAACTGAGGGACCGACACAGGTCACATGACCTGAGGTCAAGTGACAGACCAACACAGGTCACATGACCTGAGGTCAACTGACGGACCGACATAGGTCACACGACATGAAGTCAACTGATGGACCGACACTGGTCACTCGACATGAGGTCAACTGACGGACCGACACAGGTCACACGGCATGAGGTCAACTGACGTACCGACACAGGTCACATGACCTGAGGTCAACTGACGGACCGACACAGGTCACATGACCTGAGGTCAAGTGACGGACCGACACAGGTCACATGACCTGAGGTGAACTGACGGACCAACACAGGTCACATGACCTGAGGTCAACTGACGGACCGACACAGGTCACATGGCATGAGGTCAACTGACGTACCAACACAGGTCACATGACCTGAGGTCAACTAACACAACGACACAGGTCACATGACATGAAGTCAACTGATGGACCGACACAGGTCACATGGCATGAGGTCAACTGACGTACCAACACAGGTCACATGACCTGAGGTCAAGTGACGAACCAACACAGGTCACATGACCTGAGGTCAACTGACACAATGACACAGGTCACATGACATGAAGTCAACTGATGGACCGACACAGGTCACATGGCATGAGGTCAACTGATGGACTGACATAGGTCACGTGACCTGAGGTCAACTGATGGACCGACACAGGTCACATGGCATGAGGTCAACTGACGTACTGACACAGGTCACATGACCTGAGGTCAACTGACGGACCAACACAGGTCACATGACCTGAGGTCAAGTGACGGACCGACACAGGTCACATGACCTGAGGTGAACTGACGGACCAACACAGGTCACATGACCTGAGGTCAACTGACGGACCGACACAGGTCACATGGCATGAGGTCAACTGACGTACCAACACAGGTCACATGACCTAAGGTCAACTAACACAACGACACAGGTCACATGACATGAAGTCAACTGATGGACCGACACAGGTCACATGGCATGAGGTCAACTGACGTACCAACACAGGTCACATGACCTGAGGTCAACTGACACAACGACAGAGGTCACATGACCTGAGGTCAAGTGACGAACCAACACAGGTCACATGACCTGAGGTCAACTGACACAACGACACAGGTCACATGACATGAAGTCAACTGATGGACCGACACAGGTCACACGGCATGAGGTCAACTGACGTACCAACACAGGTCACATGACCTGAGGTCAAGTGACGGACCAACACAGGTCACATGACCTGAGGTCAACTGACAAAACGACACAGGTCACATGACATGAAGTCAACTGACGGACCGACACAGGTCACATGACCTGAGGTAAACTGACGGACCGACATAGGTCACATGACCTGAGGTCAAGTGACGGACCAACATATGTAGCCCACTGAAAGGGACCGGGGGATTTAGAAGCCAAGTTCACTTGCGCAAAAAAGCGCAGCCTTAGTCAAATTAGTGTGCCCCCTCCTGTGGTGCGCCAGTAATGGCCTTATTTACAAAACAAAAGCACCTGTTAACAGCTCATTATAGGATGTTAGCTAAAATCATTGGGGTCACTCGACCCGTCTCTGGGTTCCAAAGGTAGAAATGTTGAATGACCCTTCTCTGGGACTTCTAGTGTTAATTTGACAAAACTGGAAGATGTTGCTTTTATGAGAGAGAAAACAGCTCGGTCTGATTTTTCTGTGGCAACAGATGGTGGAGAGAACTGTGAACGTGGTCTCGAACAGTGAAGAAAATATGGCACTCAATAGCATCATCTTGTCTGTGTTCACCTTGTACTTTTTTCTCCTGCAAAGATGGTAAACACATTTCAGTTCTACTTTTTGAGTCAGTTTCAAACAGTGGAAACACTTGGCCCCCTTCACACAGGATGAAGACCCTGTGATGATGTAAAAAATAATGGAAAACAAATCTGTTGATGAAATGGGATAATCTTCAGGTGTGTATTAAAAACCATAGTTTGCTTCCCAGTCTTGGGAAATCCAGGTTGTGGAGCATGTAAACTGGCATGGCTTTGCTGTTGAGAATTTAAAACAGGACTGGCTGCCCCCTCTGGTGCCTAAGCTCTGGCAAAGATTGTGACCAATGCGGAAGAAAACATTTAGTGATATGTCTTCTTTAGATGTTGTCACATAGAGTTGTCTGGTCACATTTAAAGTCAAGTCAGTGTGGCTGCCCCCCGCCTGTGGAACTCTCTTCCTGACTGCCTGAGAGCCCCACAGTCACTGGTTGACTTTAAAGACCGTGTAAAGTGAAATTAAATTTGTGTTTTTATTTTGTCACACGGCATAAATATGTGTTATTAATCACCCATATAAATCTGACTGATTAAAAACATTGATTTCCTTATAAAATTAAGTCTCAAAAATCATGAAAAAAATTGATTTTGCCTTGCTCTAGAACGCTGGGGGCGTGTCGCACATGGGCGTGATTTCAGCGCTGTACTGCGCCATGTCCAGCCCCCTTCAGAGCTGAGCTGTGTGGGGAGGCATACGGGGGAAGCAGAGATCACCTGCTCTGTTTTTATCTGAGTTCTGGCTTCCAGCAGCTCCTTTTTCCAAGAGTTACGCTGTTTTTAGTGCACTAACAACTCTGGTTATGTTTTTAAAGTTGAGGACACATAACTCCGCTGTTATAATCAGCGCTATTTTAGAAGATGAGCGGACTCGCGGTCCGAACCGGTCACATCGCATGCGGGGTCTGATCGACACACACACACACACGCGCGCGCGCGCGACTGATCGCCTCTCACTCACTCACACACACACACACGCGCGCGCGCGCGACCCGGTCACATGCATGCGGGGTCTGATGATGATCGCCTCTCACTCTCACACACACGCGCGCGCGCGACCCGGTCACATGCATGCGGGGTCTGATCGCCACACACACACACACGCGCGCGCGCGCGCGACCCGGTCACATCGCATGCGGGGTCTGATCGCCTCTCACTCACACACACACACACGCGCGCGCGCGCGACCCGGTCACATGCATGCGGGGTCTGATCGCCACACACACCGCGCGCGCGCGGGGGGGGGGGGCGGAGGTGCGCGGAGGTGCAGGTGGCATGTGGTCGCTCCAGCAGCACGCCAGTACTGGAGGGAGACGGTCGGTAGCGAGTGAACGGCTCCACCGAAGAACGCATTTATAACGGCTGGAGCTGCAGGGGGTGGGGCTTGTGACCGCGTGACGAAACGCGGTCACATTTAAACCACGCCTAAAAAATCCTGAAAGAGAAATGTGTTTATACACAGTTTGATCTATAACTCCAAAATTAATTGAGCTACAATTTTGAGACTTTTTACTCATTTACAAGATTACAATTACGACATTTATAATGTTTATTGAAGAAAATGTTGAAATTCACTTTACACGGTCTTTAAGAGCGGCTTGAAGACCTTTCTTTTTAACCGAGCATACTCTGCCTCCTCAGAATTCTATAAAATAAAATAAAAATGTCACATTTTTGTCATCTGTGTATGTTTCCCATACAAGACGAAATTTGTCTCTGCATTTAACCCAACCACCACCAGGTGGTGCAGTGGGTCTTTGATCTTAGTTGATACTGTTGTTGATTTTACTTGTTTTATTACTTGTTTTATTGCCATTTAAATCTGTTGCACTTTGTAGCACTTTGAGATTTTCATTAATGAAAAGTGCGTTATAAATTAAATTCAATATTATTATTATTATTATCAAGTAATCCTGCCTTCCTAGTGATAAAACCTCAGCTCTGCCAAGGGTGGTAACAATGTTCTATCTATCCATCCATCCATCCATCCATCCATCCATCATCTTCCACTTGTTCCAAAGTCAGGTCACGGGGGCAACAGCTTGAGCAGGGAGGTCCAGACATTTCTTTCCACAGCCACCTCTTCCAGCTCTTCTGGGAGGACTCCAAGATGTTTCCAGGCCAACCGAGAGACGTAGTCTCTCCAGCGTGTCCTGGGTCTTTCCTGGGGTCTCCTCCAAGTTGGACATGCCCCAAGCACCTCCTTTGGGAGGCGCCCAGGGAGCATCTTTACCAGATGCCCAAACCACCTCAACTGGCTCCTTTTGATGTGGAGGAGCAGCGGTTCTACACGGAGTATCTCCAGATAACTGAACTTCTCACCCTGTCTAAGGGAGAGTCCATCTACCTTGCAGAGGAAACTCATTTCAACCATCTGCAATCTCATTCTTTTGGTCACTACCCAGAGCTCATGACCATAGTGAGAGTAGGAACATAGCCCGATCGGTAAACAGAGAGCTTTTCCTTACAGTTCAGCTCCCTCTTCACCACAACGGACTGGTACAGAGTCTGTAATACTGCAGACACTGCACCAATCCATTTGTCAATCTCATGCTCCATTCTTCCCTCACTTATGAAAAAACCCCAGAGATACTTGAACTCCTCCACTTGAGGCAGAACCTCACCCTCGACCTGAAGAGATCAATCCACTCTTTTCCGACTAAGGACCATGGCCTCAGATTCGGAGGTGCTGATTCTCATCCCAGCTACTTCACACTTGTAACAATGTTCCCTTGGGAAAACTTCATCTACTGTTTGGAAATGTCTCATTACTGAGATTTTCTTAATTTTGTCATCAGTTGACATAAATCGATAAGCTGGGTCTTCTTGTCTCCCTTTATTGTCCCTCTTCGTGGAGCGAAGTGGAGAATTGGAAATGTCGTCTGTCCGTTTGTTTTGTGAGCTTCATAATTTGGAAATAAGCGCGGACCAACTTCCATTTTGACTTTCACTGATACTTGATAGTTGTTTTTCTTTTGGATGGCAGGTCATGGATAGCTGTTGTGTTAAAAAACATCATGTACAAAGCACTATGATGGTTTGGAAAGAACTTGGTGTGCTAGTACCAGTACTCATTTTTAGTTCACGTTCTGTTCATTTCCTTATGATTTTCATATTCTGTTTCTTGTTAAGCTACCTAACTGTATAGCCTACAAAACATTTAGCTTTAAAAAGGCTTGTAAACCTAAGGGATGACAATGGTTAAAACATGAACAAAGGTGATCTCTTACCTCTAGTGTCAGGTTTTTGCTGACGTTCTTTTTTTTTTTTACAAACATGACTTTCAGATGCTGTTCATTTGTAGATACTTCAGTTTATATACCTATTTGTCCTCCGTTGTTGTTTTATTTGCAAAGTCACAATCACCACAGTCAGTTACTGGACAAAAAACAAGTCTTAACAGATTAATTACGAACTGATAACCAAAACGACTTGTGATTTCAGCTCCCTGGACGTAATCTGAGAAAGGAAATGCGGAGACAGAAATTGAGAGAAACAGTCTTGTTGGTGTGCAGCCAACTACAGACGTGTACAGCAAGACCAATGTCACCGAGACAAAAATAATAATAAAATAGAAATCATGACTGAAAACGGTGAACCGCAGCATCACGCCTGAAATGGAAGAGGGGCTCATTGTGAATGCACTTTGACTCGGCTCTGCCATTACCCTGAGTCTGTTGTCTGCCAGCCCTTTATTATCCCAGGCATGGCTTAAATACACACATTATCCCCTCAGAACCTGCACTCACGTTCATGTGTGGGTCTGTGCGTGTTTGTGTGGGATGTGTGTGTGGTTCATTGCTTGCCTGCCGTCTTAAAGATCATACACTCTGGAGTAAGTGTTCACTGCTCACCTGAACACCTACTGTGTTTGTGTTTGCGTGTGTGTCAGGCCGGAGGGAATTACCTTGATTTACAATGCAGACGATGATTAAACCAAACACCCACACAAATTTAATCACGTTCCTCCGTGATATAAAGCATTAGGATAATGAAGCCACACGTCTACACACACGAACTGCCCTCATCACGCTGCTGTAACCATGGAGAGGTGAGAGGAGAAGAGGAGAAATGAGCAGAAGGTGTGATGGGAGAAAAGATGGGGTTCAAAACGATTAATTCACATTTTTGACAAGTTTGTGCTGGCAGGGAATGGCTGGTATGAAATTACAAAACAATCTTAATTTACGCTCTAATTACTGTTTGCTTGTACTTGCTGCAAAACCAAAATGTATATATTCATGAGAATTTGGTCAACGCCTCACCCGGACGCAACGTTTCTGCGGTTCGGAGAAAATATTGGGATTCAAAGGCTTCTCTCACAGTTTCTTTGCTTCACAGGATCAAGCATGAGAACATCGTGGCGCTGGAGGACATCTATGAGAGTCCAGACCACCTCTACCTGGTGATGCAGCTGTGAGTTTATCTCCATTCTTATTGGCTGTTGGTGCATTTTAAACACGATTGGTGTTTGTTTTGTTTGTGGTTTTTTTTTCCATATCTCTGAATAAATTATCTATGTGGGAGAGAGGGTATTAAAGGAGACCACAGATAGGTTTTTAAAATTGTTATGGTATGTCTGTGGGGTTACCAGACAATGTTCATTCAATTTAATACACAAAATAATTCTTAGATAATCAATTATACCCTTTTTAATTCTGCCATTTTTAACTTTCGTTTTGAACGACTGGTTTATGATAATGAGATCTCGTGGCCACGCCCTTCAAAAATCTGTTTACTTTAACTCCGCCCTCCAAGGAGCCAAGATGGTCTAGTGGCAGGGCTTTTGACTTGGGACCCGAAGGACGTGGGTTCGCGCCCCGGCCACTACCCACCTTGGGGTGTCTATGAGTGCACACCTATTTCTCCAGCTCCCCGGGCGCTTTCGGGCTGCTCACTGCACCACCTGGTAGGTGGTTGGGTTAAATGCAGAGACGAATTTCGTCTGTGTATGGGAAACATACGCAGATGACAGGAAAAGACATTATTATTATTATTATTAAAGGCAGACGAGGATGTCTGAACTCACGTTACTGCCACCCAGAGCCCTGAGCTGAGCTGAGCTGGACCGCGACGTATTTATTGTGGGACAGATCAGACGTGTACAAGTTGTCGTGTCATTTTTAATTTTTCCTCTGTAATAAATGTACAACTCCCTGACGTCTCCCTCCCTCCCCCTGTGCGCGCGCGCTGGAGGGAGCGGATGTCACTCGCAGCAAACACACACACACACACACAGCGGGGCTGTCTCCCTCGATCAGCGCGCGCACACACACACACACACACACAGGTTTGTTAATGTGGTTTAGCGGTACGTAGTCTGGCCTGCTATGACACATAAACCAACACACACACACACACACACACACACACACTGCAACATGCTGCATCGCTGTTCATTCAAGACTCCCATCTGAAAACTATGCCATTATCTGGGCCAGGAGGGTTAGAGAATCTTCGCAACGCTCACGTTAGCTGGCTAGACTCTGTGACATTTTTAGCCATTGTGCTGACATGAAATAAGGAAAAACAACCGTCACCTCTTTTATACTGAAGTGGGTGGAGCATCACCAGGGGTTGCTAGGTGACGGGGCGGGACAAAGGTTGGGGTGGGTTGTGGTTGGTTGTGGCTGCGGTTTGTGACGTCACAAACCGCAGGAAGTGAAAACGAAGTGTTTCTATCAAAGATAAATAAATATACTTAGAGTAAATAAACCACTGGGTGCATTTTTTTGGCCCTAGGACTGTTTTTTTATGAAGTACATACCCAAAGTTGAGTAAAAAAAACCATTAAAAAGTGAATTTTGAATATGGGGTCCCCTTTAAATGAGTAAGAAGTGGACCCATTTGACTTCCTGCGTCATTTGAATTGTAGCAACAAAAAGCCTCGGCGGCACGGTGGCGTAGTTGGTAGAGCTGCCGCCTCTCAATGAGGTCACTGGATCAAATCCCGGTCCAGGGGCCTTTCTGGGTGGAGTTTGCATGTTCTCTCAGTGCATGCATGGGCTTTCTACGGGTAATCTGGTTTCCTCCCACAGACTAAAAACATGCATGCCATACCATACCATACCAGCTTTATTTATAGAGCTCTTTAAATGGTAAATGGTAAATGGAGCTTATTTATATAGCACTTTCCAGCCCCCTGTGAGGAGCCCCAAAGCGCTTTACAATACCAGCCATCCACCCATTCATTCAGACATTCATACACCGGTAGTGGTAGCCTGCCTTGCAAGGCGCCATCCAGACCTACCGGGAGCAACTTGGGGTTAAGTGTCTTGCCCAGGGACACAACGACACATGGTGGGCGGACGCGGGATTCGAACCTCCAACCTTCCGATCGGGGGTCGACTGCCATTACCACTGTGCCACGGCCGCCACAGGACCAAAGTGCTGTACACACAACAAAACAATCATACAGTCAGGTAATAAAAAATGATTAAAATGATTAAAAGTCACATAATAAAAGTTGAGCAATCATACAATTAGATAATACATGCATGTTAGACTGATTGGTAACTCTAAATTGTCTCCAGGTGTGAGTGAGAGAGTGAATGGTTGTTTGTCTCGTTTGTCTTTGTGTCTCTGTAATGGACTGGAGACCTGTTCAGGGTTTACCCCACCTCTCACACAGTGACTGTTGGATATGGTCACCAGTGACCCCATGACCCGAAAAGGAATAACTGGATAAAGATAATGAATGGATGGATGGATGGATGGATGGATGGATGGATGGATGGATGTAAAAAAGCCTCCATCATACCACATTTCCCGCATGGTTCTGAGACACCAACAAACAGCACAAGGGTTTAAAGGTATGGTATGCGATTTTTTGAACACTCTGGACTTAGAAATATTTTCAGCGCAGAAAAGCATTCTGCTCCCTCAAGCAAGGAGTAGAATGCCACATTGCTCTGCTGAACTTGGGATCTGCTCCGCCCCCTGCTGCTGTCTGCTCAGAGCCGCTGCGATATTCTGTGTTTATGTTGATAAAACCTTCTAATAAAATAAAATAAAACCATGGAGCGCTAGTCCAACAACACAAAAACCAGCAGAAATCATCAGAGCTTCACGAAAGCAACGTTGGACATGATTTAATTCGCTCGTGACTTCCTCATGTCTGTCAGCGCAGGTCTGGAATGTCTGGAATGCTCCGCCCCCGCTCCATGTCCTGTCTCTGCGCTGCGAAGTTCTGTGTTTATATGATAATATAACTGTTTAAAAAATACAAGCCCAAAACCAGAAAAGTTGGCACGTTGTGCAAATCGCAAATAAAAACAGAATACAATGACTTGCAAATCTTTTTCAACCCATATTCAACTGAATAGAATGCAAAGACAATATATTTAATGTTCGAACGGAGAAACTTTATTTTGTTTTGCAAATAACCATTAACTTAGAATTCAATGGCAGCAACACATTGCAAAAAAGTTGGCACAGGGACATATTTACCACTGTGTTACATCGCCTTTCCTTTTAACAACACTCAGTAAACGTTTGGGAACTGAGGAGACCAATTTTTGAAGCTTTTCAGGTGGAATTCTTCCCCATTCTTGCTTGATGTACAGCTTAAGTTGTTCAACAGTCCGGGGTCTCCGTTGTCGTATTTTACGTTTCATAATGCGCCACACATTTTCAATGGGGGACAGGTCTGGACTGCAGGCAGGCCAGGGGAGGACCCGCACTCTTTTGCTACGAAGCCACGCTGTTGTAACACGTGCAGAATGTGGCTTGGCATTGTCTTGCTGAAATAAGCTGGGGCGTCCATGAAAAAGACGTCGCTTGGATGGCAGCATATGTTGCTCCAAAACCTGTATGTACCTTTCAGCATTAATGGTGCCTTCACAGATGTGTAAGTTACCCATGCCTTGGGCACTAATGCACCCCCATACCATCACAGATGCTGGCTTTTGAACTTTGCGCCTATAACAGTCCTGATGGTTCTTTTCCTCTTTGGTCCGTAAGACACGACGTCCACAGTTTCCAAAGACAATTTGAAATGTGGACTCATCAGACCACAGAACACTTTTCCACTTTGCATCAGTCCATCTCAGATGAGCTCGGGCCCAGCAAAGCCGGCGGCGTTTCTGGATCTTGTTGATGAATGGCTTTTGCTTTGCATAGTAGAGCTTTAACTTGCACTTACAGATGTAGCGACGAACTGTAGTTACTGACAGTGGTTTTCTGAAGTATTCCTGAGCCCATGTGGTGATATCTTTTACACACTGATGTCGGTTTTTGATGCAGTACCGCCTGAGGGATCGAAGGTCACGGGCATTCAATGTTGGTTTTCGGCCTTGCCCCTTACGTGTAGTGATTTCTCCAGATTCTCTGAACCTTTTGATGATATTACGGACCGTAGATGGTGAAATTCCTAAATTCCTTGCAATAGCTCGTTGAGAAAAGTTGTTCTTGAACTGTTCGACAATTTGCCCACGCATTTGTTCACAGAGTGGTGACCCTCGCCCCATCCTTCTATGTGGATGACTGAGCATGTCAAGGAAGCTGCTTTTATACCCAATCATGGCACCCACCTGTTCCCAATTTGCATGTTCACCTGTGGGATATTCCAAATAAGTGTTTGATGAGCATTCCTCAAATTTCTCTGTCTTCTTTGTCACTTGTGCCAGCTTTTTTGAAACATGTTGCAGGCATCAAATTCCAAATGAGCTAATAATTGCAAAAAATAACAAAGTTTACCAGTTCGAACGTTAAGTATGTGGTCTTTGCAGTGTGTTCAATTGAATATAGGTTGAAAAAGATTTGCAAGTCATTGTATTCTGTTTTTATTTGCGATTTCCACAACGTGCCAACTTTTCTGGTTTTGGGCTTGTATAATAAAACCATGAATCACTCGTCCAACAACACAAAAAGACCCTGCAATCAGCAGAGTTTCACCAGCCACTTTGGACATGATTAAATTCGCTCGTGAGTCGTGACAAATCCATTTCCTCATTCCTGTCAGTGGAGGATGAAGCGATCACTTGACTTTTGGCAAAAAAACTAAATAAAAGTCCAGCTCTGGGATGAAGAAGGGATATTTAATAAATTTGTGTCACATACAAAACAGTCCTGCATCGCTTTGCAATCCTTTGAATGAGAACGAGCCGCGGCGCTGAGGCTGGGACAGGTGGGGGCGTGACAAACAACTCTGTTTTTATTGGCTGGTCAGTGTCCGGGTCACTCTGTGTTTTCAGTGTTTTTATAAATGCTGATAGAGAAGCAAGGGGACTATAGTTTTTTTCAGAGATTACTTTGTCTAACATCAATCTGTCAGTAGATAGTGACAGAGTGAGGAAATATGTTAAAAATATATTGTTTGAAAAGTTGCAGACTACATTACAATGTTACATACCCTAGCTTTAAAGTTAACCTACCATTTTTATGTATATGAGCTATGAAAGGAGGTAGTCACAGAGCCAAAACAATAAGTATGTGTGTAAGGGTTAGCTATTATCACAAGTTTGAGTCTGTATTGGCCAAATGACCATAACAATAAACGTTTCTCCCAAATTAAAGCCAACTTGCAATTTGATAATGTGGAATTTAAGTTGCACTTCTTAGCTATTAAACATTTCAAGTTTAGTAATGTGATATTTTGACTCCCTTAGAAGTAGAGCTATCATTTCTAACCCAAACCCAGAGTCCAGCCCGACCCGGATTGAGACCGGGCCGGTCCATAATAATGTGCTTAATGTGCGGGCCAGGTTTGTGTTGGGTTTTTGATTGCGTTAGCGGACACATGCAGCTGACAATCTAATTATATGGCAACATTGCTTGCCATACTCTCACTAGTTGCACGCAGCCATTTGACCGCACGCTGACCAGACTTAAAAGAGGTAAAAAGTTCAGTTAAGCTTCAGATGAACTACTGCCACCGATCCATCTGCCCAAATAGACGTTCGTTCAGCCGTTGTACTCAGCGGACGTGCGTGGTCGACAACCCAAACAGGTGACATCTCAAAATATCCGACATGACAGAGCAGGGTCCGTGTCTGAATAATGCAGAATGCAGGCAGAAACAGGGATTTAATGCGCTTTGATGGCCATGAAAGGACAAACACCCCTCGGCTCTAATCTTCTGCCACCTTAGTCGTGCGCTTCAGCTGACCGGTAATTTTTTATTTTATTTTTAAAGTTTATTCATTTTACAAAATGTGATACAACAAATGACAAGCAAATGAAAAGAAAAAAATATATAAGGTGTAAAATGAAAAGGTAGCAGATGAAGAAAATATCTTATTAAATCTGCTCCTATCTATCTAATACAAACTAATTGCTCTCTAATAACAAAATAAGTAAATAACTCATTTAACCAACAATTATATGGATTACTCAATTACATTCAATTATATTTGTTTAACAATTCAACTTTGACAATTTTCTTAAAGACAGAAATTGATTTAGCTTCCTTAAATACTGACATTAAATTATTCCACAATGTTACGCCTTGTATTACTGTAGTTCTTCCCTTCAAACTTGTTCTGAACTGTGGTTTAACAAACACATCTTTACCCTTAAGATTGTAACAGCTTGTTCTTTTCACAAAAAAACTTTGAATATTTGACGGTAGTATATTATTATGAGCTCTATACATAAGTAACAAAATGTTGTAATCGACCAAATCATAGAATTTCAGTAGCTTCATTTGAGAAAATAATACACCAGAAGGGTGACAATAATGTTTTCTTGTTATAATTCTCACAATCTTTTTTTGCATAATAAAAATAGGCATTGTGTTGCTATTGCATGCTTTTCCCCATACACTTACACAATAAATCAAATGTGGCACAATCAATGAATTATATAACAGATACAAAGATTTATCATTTAGTAGATATCGAACTCTGTAAAATACTGCAATTGATTTAGATATTTTTGTTTTAACTAAATTTACATGTTGTTTTTTTCATACAACCTTTATTCATACAGGTTAATCCCATTGAGCCTCGGGACTCATTTACAAGAGAGACGTGACTTCTTTAAAATTTAATTTCTTTGTGGTTGTTTGAGGAATAAGGTGATGCTTACTTCATTACATAACTTGTTCCAGCTTAAACTTTACTACTTTTTGTTCAAATAAATCCATGTTGCAAATCTATCATAATACAACAACAACAACAAGAAGAGAACAGGAATAATTTTTTGTTTGTTTGTTTTCGAAACATAAGCAGATTGTGTGATCCTCCACAGCAGGGAAAGACTCACTGTGCAATGTATTAAACATACAAATTGTTTTTGATCTAATATGGCATTCTTAATCAGCAATGAAGCTCTGAAAATGGTTGTTGTCAGACAGCTAACATAGCTGTAAAATTTCTATGCTGTTCTGTTTCAAAAGCCTATAAGAAAAAAAATATGTCTGCTTCCTGTCCCCACCACTGTGAGATTGGTGTCTGTTACAATTCATATGTTTAAACGGCCTTCAAAAATCTCACAATATTTCTCCCCCCAACCCAAAAAAAGTGAGGTTGCTGAGTGATGAATTATGTATCAAAGGACAAACACATCAATAAAGGCTAATGTGCTCTGTTTTTAGACAGGAAAACAGCAGAGGTACCAGGTGACAGGGGGAGATTTAAGATCCCTCCAAATGAATTATGACAACGATTTAGATAGGTGCCAAATTCACATTTACATTCAGCTCACAGATGAAGGCTAACACAGGAGCTCTCCTGCAATTTGGGGGAGACACTGATATTGATCATATCTGATGCCAAAGGAACAAAGGCCCGAGCCACAGATAGTGACCTCAAAGTGATTGTGTCATTCTTTTTGTTAGGCCTCTGTTTATGTGTTGGCACCCAATGTGGCTTTATGTTGCTTAATGTTGTTTCCATCTTCTCCTCATTGAACTGTAATGACTGAGCGCGAAAATATTGGGAAAACTTGGAATAAAACTCAAGAGTACGGTAACCACTTTTTGCAATAAACACAAGTAATAGGAACCACTTTCAAGTAAAACCACATTTTCTTAGGGGAAATACCACGTTTAACTGTAGGACCCTTGTTTAAGCCAGCTTGTTGGTAAGACTCGTTTTTGTGTGTTTCTGAACCATCCTGAATCCTTGCCATTTCAAAATGCATTGGTCTGAAGCTGAATCTGCAGTAGTTGGGGATCCAGAGAGGGGCAAAAAGAAAATTCAACTGGTATCACCAAATTATCACATTATTATCATTGCTATGACAAACTAGGGTCATGCTCAAGGAGAAAACTGAGCTGGCACTGCCCCTTCATAAACACTCCCCCCACAGAAGAGCATCTAATATTCTATTACAATGATGGCAATTAACAGAGAAATGATAGCGACCCAGTGACAACGGACAAATTTGTGACAACCCTTTCAATTGTTCTTCTGTAGAGGAAATCTATATCATTGTCTGAGAACGTTCGGCTGCAGTGTGCTGCATCCACGCTTGAGTGCTTTTACAAGTGGTGGTTTAACAAGGAGCAGAGGGCAAAATTTTGCTCCCTTTAAGCTTTTGCAATTACACAAAGGTGGCAAAGGGGCCACTGTTCTTAAGAGTGAGCCTACTTGGGCGAGCCATTTTGTTCACTGCAGCAAGAAGCAAGGACAGTTGTGTTTTATGTGGAGCATAACCTTTTACTTTAGCAAAAGGAGAAATCCTTATCATAATGGACGAGTGGTCGTGGAAATTACAAAAAATGAACAACTAGTTCAGCACTTTAGAACACACCGCTAAACTATATCCGGTAAGAAAAACACAAAAACCTGTTGTGGGCTTAAGAGCTATCTTGCATCTGGTTTGTTTGCCATTTTTAATATTAATCTTAAAGTTGTATAGTTTCCTTCAACACAACCCTATTATTTTATTATTTTTCTTCTAATATATTTAAAATATTTAAATGATAGGCTGCTCAGCTACTAAAACAAGGCATTACGTGAGATTGTCTAGACAAAAAAGGGAAGTGCCTCCAAGTGGAATAGTAACAAGTTATTTCACCGTAACTGATAGCTTCTCATTTCTTAAACAACCATATGAGATTAGGAGTCAGTGTATTACATTTCTTTCATGATCATTAGTGGTTACAATAATGAAGGGAGACAAACGGGCTTGCAAGGAGCAATCACAGGACAGAAGATCCCTCAAGCAATCTTTTAGCTTAAGAAAAGTTTAAGCAAGTCGTTCATAAAGGCGTCTTGAAAAGCTTCTTTCAGTCTGTACATTTTTTTAAATGTGCAAACTTACAAGTTAAATTGATATTTCAAATTTACTGAAATAGGGTTTCTTTGTAAAGGTTGTGAACAATCAGTTTATCACCTGTTGTAGATACAGTAGCTCACTGAACAATCTCACTTTGGAGAACTAGAGTTTAATTCTGACTAGATGCCGATCTAACAGCTAGTCTGAGTGGGGTCTAAACCACAGTGGGTTGCTGATGTCCCTCTACCATATGTGTCAAACTCCAAATTTTTGACACCAAATGTGGCCCTCGTTGGTATCTTATCTGACCCCCAAGATGCTATTTTAAATGTAAAATACTTTTTGTCACTTTAATTTTTTCAGTAATCTTTGATTATGATGTCAAAAGTACAACAGAGAATGTCAAATGAGACCAATAAAAGTCTTGTTGAGGAACCTGCAACCAAGAAAAGATGCTGTGTACAATATATAACTTGAGTTAATGTAGTTTTTGAAACCGGCCCTTAGTTTGAAAAAGTTTTAATTTTGCCTCCCTTTTGTAAGTGAGTTTGACACCCCTGGAACTGTCACTCAGATTTAACACTAAAGCTATCAAACCTCCCATCCAGCTAAACGTGTTCTGTTACCACATTCACCCAACATTACTGAACATTAGAGCCCAACCGATATAATGATTTTGGCTATCGCCAATATCGATAATGGGAGGGGAAGGCTAATGCCTCCGCTCCTGCTTCATGGAATATCTTACAAAAAGATCTGAAGCTCTCGACCTTGACTTCTCTAAATGGTTTTCAGAATCTGTTGGAATCCTGGAAAAAACCAATGCAGATTTGTTCCTGTCTTTGATTTTATAGGTCTACCTTATGTTTTGCTAGTTTTTTGATACTTTGTTTAAAAAAAAATTTTTCTTTCTTTTGTTTTTTCTCTTTTTTGTTTTCTATTGTTTATTGTTTGTTTATTGTTTATTGTTTAAGGAAATTCTACCATTGCTGTTCATCGTTCTTTAGTTTTAGCAGGTTGCTTTCGTAAATGAGCCCATGAGGTTCAATAAGATTTACCTGACTAAATAAAGGTTGAATGAATGAATAACCGTGTTTCCATCAAGGTTTCTAGGTGCGCATTTTGAAGTATCGCAGCAGAAAAGCTTAATGGAAACGGCAAAATCCGTATTTACTTTCTCAAGTTCGCCAAAAAGTTTATACGCTCGCTTGAGGTGGTTTTTGGGATGTTCGAAAATGAGCAGATGCGCACAGCGACAGATGGAAACACATTTGCCGACTCGTGCTGCCGAAGCGAACATTCACGTCACGTGACTGATCAGCTGTTTCCGCTCCGGACAACATGTAACATCGCTAAAACTAGTTTGTATGACAGAATAAATACAACTCGACCGATAGCAACACGTACCTGAAATATTCTCTCCATTTTGACGAGATGTGTGGCCAGGTTCTGTTTTCAACTGCTACTTCCTGTTTACTGTAGACATGCGCAGTGCTCACGTCTGACGTAATGACGCTGACGTCTGACGTAATGACGCTGTGCGTGGCTTGGTAGATGCGCTTCAAGCCAGCAGATGGAAACACTTCTGCTTCGCATTAATTTGTATTTACATATTTGCGAGATTTCAAAAATTAGCTCAAAAATCGAAATGAAAATGGATGGAAACACAGCTAATGAATGCCAGTAACCGATACAATGGCTGAATTTTTTGTCCACCACAAAGAAGCTAAGTAAACAGCTACTTTTAAACCTGTTTTATCCCTTGAAGTCTTGAACTAGTCTTCCTAACGTGCATTCACATTTTCCATCCTCAACTATTCACCATAAAGTTACCAAGTGTGTTACAAAAATGCAAATTAAACAAAGTAACGATCTTCCTTGTTCATTGTTTACACAGTCAGTCAATTATGGTGAAGGCCTAACTAGTACTGACCGCAGCAGCGGTTATTTATTTAGTTATGTATTTATTGCAGAGAAGTAAAAATTTCAGAGGAACAATACATTTCAATGAGGACAACAAAGATGATGTTACTAACACTATGTTTTACCTCTACGTTAGATTTAATGACCCTCATTCACAAAAATGTTCGTATTTTTATCCTAAATTTCTCCTACTTTTGTTCGTACGAAGCGTTCGTACGAACATGCCACGTCAGATTCAACAAAGTCTTCTATCCTCAAGAAAAGTGTGTAAATGGCTGCGTAAATTTAATGAATCCCACCTGTTCTATCAACCTGCGCGTGCTCGCGGAGAGGTCATTTACATAATTCCCACCCCTCAAAACACCATATAAGGCCACGTTTCCTGCCTTTTGACAGCAGGAAGTGTCCATTCATTCAAACTCAAGAAGTAAAAGGAGGAACTTCACGCGTTCGGAGATCTGCTCTCAGTCGCGCTGTGGCGCACCGCCACCCCGCCACCCCCCCGCAGGTGTCGGATGGTCAAATATTTTTAATGTTAGTGTAAACAACTGTGTTATAGTTTCACTTATTCAGAAGAGCTGTGGCGCACCACCCCCCCACCCCCCCGCAAGTGTCGGATGGTCAAATATTTTTAATGTTAGTGTAAACAACTGTGTTATAGTTTCACTTATTCAGAAGAGCTGTGGCGCACCGCTACCCCCCCCCCACCCCCCGCAAGTGTCGGATGTGTTTTTGAACAGAAGCATTTTAAAATGTCTCGAAACTACAGTTAACTTCATATTAATACAGGTAGTCCCCGAATTACGAGCGCTCTGATCTACGAGGTTCCAGACTTACGAGCTGGCGAATTTTTGGAAAAAACGCAAAAAATACTGAGTTTTCATGTGTTTTTTCACCACAGTTAGTTAGCTAAGCATATGGACACACGTTTCCGATCATTTTTATGCACTCATAAGCAGTTTTTGGATGAAAATAGAGTGTTTTTAGTCGCGCTAGCGAAACCGTTCCAATTTACGAGCGAAATTTCGGACTTACGAGAGACATGGCAACCGTTCCAAATTACGAGATTTCCGGTTTACGAGCGCCTCGTTGTAACGGATCTCGCTCGTAAATTGGGGACTACCTGTATAATGCATGTTGTCTCCCGTGGGTCGTACAGTATCAGAAATCAAGAATAAATGGTTTGATCTGAAAATGGCTTCAAACAAACGTCTCGCCGCAGCACGGACA
The DNA here is from genome assembly GCA_038048925.1 of Garcialebias charrua. Taxonomy (NCBI): domain Eukaryota; kingdom Metazoa; phylum Chordata; class Actinopteri; order Cyprinodontiformes; family Rivulidae; genus Garcialebias; species Garcialebias charrua. The sequence continues at coordinate 21,568 of JBBPBX010041373.1, forward strand.
GGAGGAGATCAAGGAATAGTCTGCGAGATGGATGGACAATAAATGCCATGCTGCAAGACGCGTGCCAACATGTTTTGCAGCACAAATGAGTCATGCGCGCTCCTCCTGGTCAGCGCGCAACCACATTCTGCAGGTTATATTTCGAATCAGATATAATAATCTATTGCTCCGATGGTGTTTGGCACAGCAGTCCAGCAATAGCATGAAAATCAGTCTTAATTCGTACTTGTTCTGCGGCGGTGTATGGGAATTTTATGTACCTGGGTGTTAATATGAGGAGGGCTTTGATGACCAAGGGGAGCGCACGACTCACTGAAGCCTGCGCGACACACCAGACAAATTAAACTTAAAATTATAATTCTAATTCAAACAGAATAACCTATTGTCAAGAATAATTATGGTGCGTGATATTTTTAAACCCAAAATATTTTCTAAATAACGAAATATGAAGTTATTCGTGGAGAAAATCCGTCTGGATGACAGCAGACTGACGCTCCTAAAATATACGACAGCTCCGGACCACTCGTAAATTTTGTTCGTATCTGAAAAAAATCGTAGGATACGAAAACATTATTGAATGCCGCAAATGATCCTAAATCACTCGTACGCACAGTTTAAGAACAAATCTGTGCGTACGAACAGTTCGTGAATGAGGGCCATTGTTCTGGCTGACGTTTTACAAGGCAATAGCCTATGCTAGGTTATCTAAACGTTAGCTTGCTCACTTGAGAGGCATGTAGCTAATGACAAGCAATTGGAGGATTGGAAAAAAATCCATTATTGTTTACCGTATCTTCCACTGTACATGTTGCACTGACGTATACGTCACATCAGTCCAAATATGTCTAATAAAGTGGGAAAAAAATCATAAATATGTTGCTTTGCTGTATAAGTCACATCTATTATGCATCACCGCTGACGTGTCGCGTTTGTTACACGTCACCGCTGACAACCTGGAAATGTGGGCCGGTGTTGTGCCAAAAATCAATTGGCTACCAAATGGCAGCCACAGGAGCGTGCACGGGAGGACTTTAACAAGCCAAAAATTGGTTGATAAATGTGGGGGGGGAAAACATAAATAAGTCGCTTTGGTGTATAAGTTGCAGGGCATGTACCATAAATTATGCAAAAAACTGTGACTTATAAGCCAAAAAATATGGTATATGTATTTTTTTACTTTGCAGATCAGTTAAAATAAACTTAACATGCTCTGTTCAGTAAAATGTGCTACACAATATTGCTTGCTGCTTCGGACGTGCTGAATATGAACGTAAAAGTGAACGGTCATGCATTGTATAATTACGCCTTTGGCCAGTAAGGACACAACTTGTTCCCAGTGTTTATATTGGAGCATAATGGGACAATTATCACAGATACCAATTTGTCCCCAAACGCCTATATCGGTCAGTCTCTACTGAATACAGTATTTGCTATTTTAGCTAGATGTTCATGGTATAGAACTGTCCAATACATACTGACGTGAGATGTATTAGCAAGAGTCAACAGCTTTTCATTCAAGGAGAATTGGTATTTTTTAAGGAATTCTGAAGAGATGATGTAATTATATAATATTGAAGCAATTTGAATCATGGGTTGAGTTACAGAAAGGGATTCACCTCATAACCACCTGATTTTATGAATCATAGTACAAGCCAACACCTTTCACACTTAATAAAGCCTCACCAGCTATTTTTTAGAGGAGGTTATGAGGTTCACATGTGTTTGCTGCGAGTTTAGTTAAAGAGCTGCCCGGCCTTTTGCCCGCCAACTGTCTTCCAGCTGCCTTCTCCTTTTTAGTGGTCATGGACTGTTCCAGTGCATATACCACAGTGAAATAGACTTTTGCTCTTTTCTTCATTGCCACAAAAGGCCAGGCACTTTGCTAGAGTTCCCATTCCCCTTTTACATAGTGATAAGACAGCCATTATCCTTTGAACCTTTCTTTTCACTGCACCAAGAGAAAAGGAAGAGCGAAAAAGAAGGAGCAGGAGGACAGAGAAAGATTTCTTCCCTGAGGTGGGCCTGGCCTCACCTCTGTGTGGCGGGCTTTTTTGTGAGCAGTGAAGAGGTCCTTAACCTTCTATCAGATGGAGGCACACAGTTGTGTTCTGCTTGAATAACTACATTGAAAAGCCCTGAAGCACATGAGATAGTTCTATAGACTGTGCAAGTGGCATGGAGAGAGAGAGCGAGAGACAGGCAGACTGACCGGTGGGAGAGAGAGGTGGGTGGTGGTGGCACTGTATGACCTGCTGGAGTGTGACTCTCACATGATGTGCACATTCTTTGGTAAAGTGCCCATCAGTGCTTGACTGTATATCTGTGTGCTTTGTTGGACAGGTCTCACTGACAGGATGGTCCTTCTCTAGTAATGTCATAACAACACAGTTCACACATTTCTATAATACGCTTCCTTCCATAGATGTCGCTTTACAAAGTAAGTCTCGCTGCTCTCAAGCTGTAAATGGCTTTCCAGTAGCAATGTTGGAGTGCAGGTATTTGAATATTGTGCTGAAGGACTCATAGCAGCTGAAAACTGATGGTACTGTGAGCTTCTTTTACTGTATTATTTAAACTAAACCATTTAATTGAGTTTATTTTGATTATTTTTGATTGCAACTGCAGGTGTAATAGTAAAAAGCAACAATACATTAGTTAATACATTGGTTTTTGGGTCACAGTTTGGTATAGGTTTGATAAAACAAACAAATTCTAAATGCAAATGTTTGTTGTTATCATTTGGATGCTTTGAGTGGAAATCTGTAGAGCTGTACTGTATTCAGTAAAATATGCCTTATTTCTCATAGAAATAGCTCAGAGCATTGTCAGTTTGGAATATCAGGCAGAGGTTTTGTCCTGGGACATGAACTACCAGCTATTCTGAATGGGGGCAGTGACCAAGATGATTACTGCCATCCTAAAACAACTCCAGTCTCCAATTGTCATTGTGGTTCATGCTATCACAATTTTACATTAACAGCTATTTAAACAACTAGTTTATGGTTATTTATGCTTAAGAATGAGTCAGTTTGTAATACGTTACTAGTAGCTATTGATGAAACTGTTTAAAAAAAAAGAAGAAATATATGGCCTGGCAGAGAAAATATCTGATTTAACTGTATTAAAAATAACATAAATAAATAATAAAATAAAATAATTATTTTTACATTAATTTGTCACCAGAAAGTAACTTTGTCCTAATACCATATTTTCCTGACTATAAGTCGCACCTTTTTGCCTAATTTGCATGCCCTGCAACTTATAGAGAGGTGAGATTTGTTTATGGATTTCCCCCCCATATTTTTAGACCAATTTTTGGCTCAGAAATGACCGTTTTTCCATTTTGGCAAAAATGGTGCAGTACCACCTTTGTCCGCTAGGGTACACCAACCGTTCCCACCTCATGTGTCCGACGAGAGCCTCCTCTGGATGGACACAGTCTGTCGCAGCCCAGCCCAGCCTCCTGCTCTGGAGGTCTGACTGACACTTCCAGAGAGTCCACCGACTGTTCCCACCTCATGTGTCCGACGAGAGCCTCCTCTGGTTGGATTCACTCTGTCGCAGCCCGGCCTCCTGCTCTGGAGGTATGAACTAGCTACTTCGCTGTTAGCTCAGTGTTTGTTAGCAAAATAGGTCAAGAACCACAGGACAGATTTTTATCAAACTTACAGAACAAAATCACTAGATGAATATTTACAACAGATTAGCTTTATGAGATGTTTGAGATAAAAATTGAGTTTTATAGACATAAATGTGTCACAGTTAGCTTCGTTGATTTTTCCTTGTACAGTACATTTGAGCAAATAGCTCATAAACCACACAACAGATTTTTTTTTCAAACTTACAGAAAGTAATCACTAGATGTACATTTACAAACTGTTAGCTGTTGGAGTTATTTGAGATAAAATTGATGTTTTATAGACGTAAATGTGTCGCGGTTAGCTTAGTTGTTTTTCCTTGTACTTTTTCAAAGCGAAAAAATTTAAATCCAGCAGATTTGACATTACGTGAATTTATTAAGGAACGGTTAAGCTAAGACACATGTTTGCTATAATTTTCAGCAGACAAATAATTGTTTTTACCATGTTAATCTTGTGAAAAGTCCTTCCGTGCATGCTTCTGTGGTCATCATTTTCAGCAGGGCAAATGACACGCTGACGCGTCGCATAGCGGTGACGCATAATAGATGCGACTTATATAAAGGTGCGACCTGTTTATGGATTTTTCCAATTTATTGACAATAATTGGACAAAGCGACTTACCGTAAAAACCGGACTATAATACGCAGTATTTTGGCTCATTTGAATGTCCAGCGTATTAAACACCGAAGAGTATTATTTATGGATTTTTTCCCATATTTTTAGACTCATTTTTCGCTCTGATTCTTCGTTTTTCATTTTTGGCGAAAATGGTGCAGTACCAGTTTCGGCCGCTATAGAGGCGCTGTAGGCAGCAGCCAGCAGAGGACTCAGAGAGTGAAGAGGAAGAGGGGCCACTTCCAGAAGTTTCTACTTTCTGTATCCGAAAAAAGCCTCCTTTGGTCGGACTGACTCTGTCGCTGCCCGCCCCTTGCTATGGATGTAGCTGCTATTAGCTGTGAGGTTCGCTGTTTTTGTTTGCAAGATACCACTCATAAACCACACCGCGGATTTTTAAATCCAGCTGATTTCACATTTGGTTCAGCTCAGGAGCCCGTCTGCTATAGTGAGGTAAGAAATATATTTTTAAGCGTTTATTTAGCTAAATTTAAAGAAACAAAGCGTCCGGTTTGACCCGCCTGGCGCCTGCATAAAAGTCAGCGAACTTTTTTTTTTAATCCAGCTGATTTGAACATTTCGTTAAACTCAGGAGTACGTCTACTATTAAGTCAGCTCAGAAATATATTTTTTAAGCGTTTATTTAGCTAAATTTAAAGAAAGAAAGCGTCCGGTTTGACCCGCCTGGCGCCTGCCTAAAATTCAGCGAACTTTTTTTTAAATCCAGCTGATTTGAACATTTCGTTAAGCTCAGGAGCCCGTCTGCTATGAAGTCAGCTAAGAAATATATTTTTTCTCGCAAAGAAATAATTGTTTTACCGTGTTTCCTTGTGAAGATCTTCGTACTCGCTTGCTTCTGTCGCCGCCATCTTGATTAGGGTAAATGAGGCGCTGACGCGTCGCGTGGTGATGACGCGTATTAAACTCCGAGGCGTACTGTGTATGTTTTTTTCTTGTTTATTGTTAATAATTGGACAAAGCGGATTAAACACCGGAGCGTATTTTCCTCCGGCGAATACGGTATATAAAGGTGCGACCTATAGTCCAGAAAATACTGTACTGCACTTCTAAAATGAGTTGCCAAGCAACCATCTTTACACAGCACCACCTGCAGGTTAGATACTGTATTCATTTCTAATAGCAGCTACGGAGAACGCCGTTTCAAACCATCTTTTTTTGATTCTTTATTTTTTTAAATGTCTTTCTGTTTTCACATGTGAAAATGTATTTTTTCTTCTAAATGCTGTGTTCTGTTTTCTGTTTCCCATTGTTTCTTTCATCACTGGAGCTTTTAGATTAGGACAAACCACAAGAAAAACAAACACATCTAATTCCTAATTGTTATCAAATGTTTTTATTTGTCTGTGGTTACAAAGAAACCAAGTGCAGATGTGAATGTTTGCTATGGACCATTGAGGAGGTTCAATTCATTCAAAATAAACTACCGTACTTCTATGAAGTGCAGCTGTTTTTTTGGGACCAAAGGGAAAAATGTGAAACATTAAGGGAGGACCTCAGAAAAGTCAAACTTGCAACTGTTTTGTTAACTAATCTTGGAGTTAGAGCAAGTTGAGCTGATTATTACTCGTATTTCTATTATGTGTTTAAACCAACTTTGATCTAAAAATGACATAAAAGGCATTAATAACTTTATTCTTACTATTTGCCGTTAAGTCAGTGTCCCATACCTTTGCTTTGGCTTCATGTAAAAAAATTACTTTTAAATTTGGACATTAACAAAACAAGTTTCAAATCAGATCTGTTATTGTTAAATTTAGACACTAAACCAGCAGTGAATGTCAAACTAAGTGCACAGTGTGAGGGGAAACAGCCACAGAATGTTGATTTTAATTGACAATAGTTGTGTTTTGGGAAAATTCCTATTTCTTCACATTTTAAAGCAAACTGAAATGCTCTGCTAGCCATTCTGCCGGCTTGTTTACTGTTGCGTAAAGAAGTGACTGTGTTGGCTGTTCTTAGTATTACTGGCATTAGGTGACAGAAGTCAAATGCTATAAATTTCTGTCTCCCATGTAAATGATCACACACTGTCAGCCACGCTTGTCAAATTAAACGTTTACCATAGTTGGTAAACATGCCATTCCATCTTAGCTCTGCAGTGCAGCTTTCACGCTGTCAAACGAGGAGACATACAAAACCGTTTCTGGTTTTTTGAGCAGAAATCCACTAAAAATGAATTGAGGGGAAGTTTTGTCACCTTTAATGGCACAAGTGGATATCAAATAAAATAACAGAGTTATTGTAGTGGAGATAAACGAACCAGCGGGTCTTGCAGGGTGTTCTTCAAACTCAGCCAATAAAATCACAACCCGTCGTACTACAAATTCCAGTTATCCAACTTCTTCTCACTTTAATGTGATTTTCATTTGATTGCCTTGCATTAGACAGAGGTTGGAGTGTGTGACATTATAAATGCTTGTTTATAAGACTGTAGCTGCAGGTGATATTGCTCGGCAGTTTTTTATTTGTGCTCCACTGTAATGATTTCCCACCACACACAGTCATCTTATAGCAGACACTGCGAAATTCATTATTTTTGCCACATTTCTGTGTGTTTCTGTGCTTTGCCAGCAAAGGGAAACATCTCGGGGAATATAATAACTTTGTTAGTGATTGTACAGGAATCTCAGTTACAGCACTAAAGTTGCAGCTCGGGTGGATTTATACTCACGTACACTTCAGATCTTTATTGTGAACTCTGCCTACACATTGCCCTGTTCATGCCCTGTCTGCTTTAGTTCACAACTCATGATGGAGTGTCTTCTAATTCCAGTTTTTACATAATAAGTCTTTGCTCTGGTGCGGTGTATTGCTTAAAGGGATAGTTAAGAGATTTTGAAGTGTTGTTTTGTGGAAGCGCTTTGCGCTCTTCTCAGCTTACTTGTTTTACGTGGATTTTTTTACTTGTTTTACGTGGATTTTTGAACAATATCAGTTTGGAGTACGGTAATACAGTTTGCTTCTGACCGGACTGTTGCGTTTATGTCTAGTACAGATGACAAGAAGACCAAAAAGAGTTGCTGCCATCTTAAAACAACAACCAAAAAGATGTCA